>JBBBJY010000206.1:0-47960 GCA_039654625.1 Rhinogobio ventralis | reverse complement strand
GAAATTATGACTTAAGAGCCATTTATGACAAAAAGTCGAAATTATGACATTAAGTCATAACTGAGATGAAAAGATGAAATTATGACTTAAGAGCCATTTATGACAAAAAGTCGAAATTATGACATTAAGTCATAACTGAGATGAAAAGATGAAATTATGACTTAAGAGCCATTTTTGACAAAAAGTCGAAATTATGACATTAAGTCATAACTGAGATGAAAAGATGAAATTATGACTTAAGAGCCATTTATGACAAAAAGTCGAAATGATGACTGTCATAACTGAGATGAAAAGATGAAATTATGACTTAAGAGCCATTTATGACAAAAAGACGATATTATGACAATAAGTAATAACTGAGATGAAAAGATGAAATTATGACTTAAGAGCCTTTTATGACAAAAAGTCGAAATTATGACTGTCATAACTGAGATGAAAAGATGAAATTATGACTTAAGAGCCATTTATGACAAAAAGTCGAAATTATGACATTAAGTCATAACTGAGATGAAAAGATGAAATTATGACTTAAGAGCCATTTATGACAAAAAGTCGAAATGATGACTGTCATAACTGAGATGAAAAGATGAAATTATGACTTAAGAGCCATTTATGGCAAAAAGTCGAAATTATGACATTGTCATAACTGAGATGGAAAGATGAAATTATGCCTTAAGAAGCCATTTATGACAAAAAGTCGAAATTATGACATTGTCATAACTGAGATGGAAAGATGAAATTATGACTTAAGAAGCCATTTATGACAAAAAGTCGAAATTATGACATTGTCATAACTGAGATGGAAAGATGAAATTATGACTTAAGAAGCCATTTATGACAAAAAGTCGAAATTATGACATTAAGTCATAACTGAGATGAAAAGATGAAATTATGACTTAAGAGCCATTTATGACAAAAAGTCGAAATTATGACATTGTCATAACTGAGATGGAAAGATGAAATTATGACTTAAGAAGCCATTTATGACAAAAAGTCGAAATTATGACATTAAGTCATAACTGAGATGAAAAGATGAAATTATGACTTAAGAGCCATTTATGACAAAAAGACGATATTATGACAATAAGTCATAACTGAGATGAAAAGATGAAATTATGCCTTAAGAAGCCATTTATGACAAAAAGTCGAAATTATGACATTGTCATAACTGAGATGGAAAGATGAAATTATGACTTAAGAAGCCATTTATGACAAAAAGTCGAAATTATGACATTAAGTCATAACTGAGATGAAAAGATGAAATTATGACTTAAGAGCCATTTATGACAAAAAGTCGAAATTATGACATTAAGTCATAACTGAGATGAAAAGATGAAATTATGACTTAAGAGCCATTTATGACAAAAAGACGATATTATGACAATAAGTCATAACTGAGATGAAAAGATGAAATTATGACTTAAGAGCCTTTTATGACAAAAAGTCGAAATTATGACTGTCATAACTGAGATGAAAAGATGAAATTATGACTTAAGAAGCCATTTATGACAAAAAATCGAAATTATGACATTGTCATAACTGAGATGAAAAGATGAAATTATGACTTAAGAGCCATTTATGACAAAAAGTCGAAATTATGACTGTCATAACTGAGATGAAAAGATGAAATTATGACTTAAGAGCCATTTATGACAAAAAGTCGAAATTATGACATTAAGTCATAACTGAGATGAAAAGATGAAATTATGACTTAAGAAGCCATTTATGACAAAAAGTCGAAATTATGACATTAAGTCATAACTGAGATGGAAAGATGAAATTATGACTTAAGAGCCATTTATGACAAAAAGTCGAAATTATGACTGTCATAACTGAGATGAAAAGATGAAATTATGACTTAAGAGCCATTTATGACAAAAAGTCGAAATTATGACATTAAGTCATAACTGAGATGAAAAGATGAAATTATGACTTAAGAGCCATTTATGACAAAAAGTCGAAATTATGACATTGTCATAACTGAGATGGAAAGATGAAATTATGCCTTAAGAAGCCATTTATGACAAAAAGTCGAAATTATGACATTGTCATAACTGAGATGGAAAGATGAAATTATGACTTAAGAAGCCATTTATGACAAAAAGTCGAAATTATGACATTGTCATAACTGAGATGGAAAGATGAAATTATGACTTAAGAAGCCATTTATGACAAAAAGTCGAAATTATGACATTAAGTCATAACTGAGATGAAAAGATGAAATTATGACTTAAGAGCCATTTATGACAAAAAGTCGAAATTATGACATTGTCATAACTGAGATGGAAAGATGAAATTATGACTTAAGAAGCCATTTATGACAAAAAGTCGAAATTATGACATTAAGTCATAACTGAGATGAAAAGATGAAATTATGACTTAAGAGCCATTTATGACAAAAAGACGATATTATGACAATAAGTCATAACTGAGATGAAAAGATGAAATTATGCCTTAAGAAGCCATTTATGACAAAAAGTCGAAATTATGACATTGTCATAACTGAGATGGAAAGATGAAATTATGACTTAAGAAGCCATTTATGACAAAAAGTCGAAATTATGACATTAAGTCATAACTGAGATGAAAAGATGAAATTATGACTTAAGAGCCATTTATGACAAAAAGTCGAAATTATGACATTAAGTCATAACTGAGATGAAAAGATGAAATTATGACTTAAGAGCCATTTATGACAAAAAGACGATATTATGACAATAAGTCATAACTGAGATGAAAAGATGAAATTATGACTTAAGAGCCTTTTATGACAAAAAGTCGAAATTATGACTGTCATAACTGAGATGAAAAGATGAAATTATGACTTAAGAAGCCATTTATGACAAAAAATCGAAATTATGACATTGTCATAACTGAGATGAAAAGATGAAATTATGACTTAAGAGCCATTTATGACAAAAAGTCGAAATTATGACTGTCATAACTGAGATGAAAAGATGAAATTATGACTTAAGAGCCATTTATGACAAAAAGTCGAAATTATGACATTAAGTCATAACTGAGATGAAAAGATGAAATTATGACTTAAGAAGCCATTTATGACAAAAAGTCGAAATTATGACATTAAGTCATAACTGAGATGGAAAGATGAAATTATGACTTAAGAGCCATTTATGACAAAAAGTCGAAATTATGACTGTCATAACTGAGATGAAAAGATGAAATTATGACTTAAGAGCCATTTATGACAAAAAGTCGAAATTATGACATTAAGTCATAACTGAGATGAAAAGATGAAATTATGACTTAAGAGCCATTTATGACAAAAAGTCGAAATTATGACATTAAGTCATAACTGAGATGAAAAGATGAAATTATGACTTAAGAGCCATTTATGACAAAAAGTCGAAATTATGACTGTCATAACTGAGATGAAAAGATGAAATTATGACTTAAGAAGCCATTTATGACAAAAAGTCGAAATTATGACATTAAGTCATAACTGAGATGAAAAGATGAAATTATGACTTAAGAGCCATTTATGACAAAAAGTCGAAATTATGACTGTCATAACTGAGATGAAAAGATGAAATTATGACTTAAGAGCCATTTATGACAAAAAGTCGAAATTATGACATTAAGTCATAACTGAGATGAAAAGATGAAATTATGACTTAAGAGCCATTTATGACAAAAAGTCGAAATGATGACTGTCATAACTGAGATGAAAAGATGAAATTATGACTTAAGAGCCATTTATGGCAAAAAGTCGAAATTATGACATTGTCATAACTGAGATGGAAAGATGAAATTATGACTTAAGAGCCATTTATGGCAAAAAGTCGATATTATGACATTAACTCATAACTGAGATGAAAACATGAAATTATGACTTAAGAGCCATTTATGACAAAAAGACGATATTATGACAATAAGTCATAACTGAGATGAAAAGATGAAATTATGACTTAAGAGCCTTTTATGACAAAAAGTCGAAATTATGACTGTCATAACTGAGATGAAAAGATGAAATTATGACTTAAGAAGCCATTTATGACAAAAAGTCGAAATTATGACATTAAGTCATAACTGAGATGAAAAGATGAAATTATGACTTAAGAGCCATTTATGACAAAAAGTCGAAATTATGACTGTCATAACTGAGATGAAAAGATGAAATTATGACTTAAGAGCCATTTATGACAAAAAGTCGAAATTATGACATTAAGTCATAACTGAGATGAAAAGATGAAATTATGACTTAAGAAGCCATTTATGACAAAAAGTCGAAATTATGACATTAAGTCATAACTGAGATGAAAAGATGAAATTATGACTTAAGAGCCATTTTTGACAAAAAGTCGAAATTATGACATTAAGTCATAACTGAGATGAAAAGATGAAATTATGACTTAAGAGCCATTTATGACAAAAAGACGATATTATGACAATAAGTAATAACTGAGATGAAAAGATGAAATTATGACTTAAGAGCCTTTTATGACAAAAAGTCGAAATTATGACTGTCATAACTGAGATGAAAAGATGAAATTATGACTTAAGAGCCATTTATGACAAAAAGTCGAAATTATGACATTAAGTCATAACTGAGATGAAAAGATGAAATTATGACTTAAGAGCCATTTATGACAAAAAGTCGAAATGATGACTGTCATAACTGAGATGAAAAGATGAAATTATGACTTAAGAGCCATTTATGGCAAAAAGTCGAAATTATGACATTGTCATAACTGAGATGGAAAGATGAAATTATGACTTAAGAAGCCATTTATGACAAAAAGTCGAAATTATGACATTAAGTCATAACTGAGATGGAAAGATGAAATTATGCCTTAAGAAGCCATTTATGGCAAAAAGTCGAAATTATGACTGTCATAACTGAGATGGAAAGATGAAATTATGACTTAAGAAGCCATTTATGGCAAAAAGTCGATATTATGACATTAACTCATAACTGAGATGGAAAGATGAAATTATGACTTAAGAGCCATTTATGACAAAAAGTCGAAATTATGACTAAGTCATAACTGAGATGGAAAGATGAAATTATGCCTTAAGAAGCCATTTATGGCAAAAAGTCGAAATTATGACTGTCATAACTGAGATGGAAAGATGAAATTATGACTTAAGAAGCCATTTATGACAAAAAGTCGAAATTATGACATTAAGTCATAACTGAGATGGAAAGATGAAATTATGACTTAAGAGCCATTTATGACAAAAAGTCGAAATTATGACTAAGTCATAACTGAGATGAAAAGATGAAATTATGACTTAAGAGCCATTTATGACAAAAAGTCAAAATTATGACATTAAGTCATAACTGAGATGGAAAGATGAAATTATGACTTAAGAGCCATTTATGGCAAAAAGTTGAAATTATGACATTAACTCATAACTGAGATGAAAAGATGAAATTATGACTTAAGAGCCATTTATGACAAAAAGTCGAAATTATGACTAAGTCATAACTGAGATGGAAAGATGAAATTATGACTTAAGAAGCCATATTTATGACAAAAAGTCGAAATTATGACATTAAGTCATAACTGAGATGGAAAGATGAAATTATGACTTAAGAGCCATTTATGACAAAAAGTCGCAATTATGACATTAAGTCATAACTGAGATGGAAAGATGAAATTATGACTTAAGAGCCATTTATGACAAAAAGTCGAAATTATGACTAAGTCATAACTGAGATGAAAAGATGAAATTATGACATTGTCATAACTGAGATGGAAAGATGAAATTATGACTTAAGAAGCCATTTATGGCAAAAAGTCGAAATTATGACTGTCATAACTGAGATGGAAAGATGAAATTATGACTTAAGAAGCCATTTATGGCAAAAAGTCGATATTATGACATTAAGTCATAACTGAGATGGAAAGATGAAATTATGATATTAAGTCATAACTGAGATGAAAAGATGAAATTATGACTTAAGAGCCTTTTATGACAAAAAGTCGAAATTATGACTGTCATAACTGAGATGAAAAGATGAAATTATGACTTAAGAAGCCATTTATGACAAAAAGTCGAAATTATGACATTAAGTCATAACTGAGATGAAAAGATGAAATTATGACTTAAGAGCCATTTATGACAAAAAGTCGAAATTATGACATTAAGTCATAACTGAGATGAAAAGATGAAATTATGACTTAAGAGCCTTTTATGACAAAAAGTCGAAATTATGACTGTCATAACTGAGATGAAAATATGAAATTATGACTTAAGAGCCATTTATGACAAAAAGTCGAAATTATGACATTAAGTCATAACTGAGATGGAAAGATGAAATTATGATATTAAGTCATAACTGAGATGAAAAGATGAAATTATGACTTAAGAAGCCATTTATGACAAAAAGTCGATATTATGACATTAAGTCATAACTGAGATGAAAAGATGAAATTATGACTTAAGAGCCATTTATGACAAAAAGTCGAAATTATGACATTAAGTCATAACTGAGATGGAAAGATGAAATTATGATATTAAATCATAACTGAGATGAAAAGATGAAATTATGACTTAAGAGCCTTTTATGACAAAAAGTCGAAATTATGACATTAAGTCATAACTGAGATGAAAAGATGAAATTATGACTTAAGAAGCCATATTTATGACAAAAAGTCGAAATTATGACATTAAGTCATAACTGAGATGGAAAGATGAAATTATGACTTAAGAGCCATTTATGACAAAAAGTCGCAATTATGACCAAGTCATAACTGAGATGAAAATATGAAATTATGACTTAAGAGCCATTTATGACAAAAAGTCGAAATTATGACATTAAGTCATAACTGAGATGGAAAGATGAAATTATGATATTAAGTCATAACTGAGATGAAAAGATGAAATTATGACTTAAGAAGCCATTTATGACAAAAAGTCGATATTATGACATTAAGTCATAACTGAGATGAAAATATGAAATTATGACTTAAGAGCCATTTATGACAAAAAGTCGAAATTATGACATTAAGTCATAACTGAGATGAAAAGATGAAATTATGACTTAAGAGCCATTTATGACAAAAAGTCGAAATTATGACATTAAGTCATAACTGAGATGGAAAGATGAAATTATGATATTAAGTCATAACTGAGATGAAAAGATGAAATTATGACTTAAGAGCCATTTATGACAAAAAGTCGCAATTATGACCAAGTCATAACTGAGATGAAAAGATGAAATTATGACTTAAGAGCCATTTATGACAAAAAGTCGAAATTATGACATTAAGTCATAACTGAGATGAAAAGATGAAATTATGACTTAAGAGCCATTTATGACAAAAAGTCGCAATTATGACCAAGTCATAACTGAGATGAAAAGATGAAATTATGACTTAAGAGCCATTTATGACAAAAAGTCGAAATTATGACATTAAGTCATAACTGAGATGGAAAGATGAAATTATGACTTAAGAGCCATTTATGACAAAAAGTCGCAATTATGACCAAGTCATAACTGAGATGAAAAGATGAAATTATGACTTAAGAGCCATTTATGACAAAAAGTCGAAATTATGACATTAAGTCATAACTGAGATGGAAAGATGAAATTATGACTTAAGAGCCATTTATGACAAAAAGTCGAAATTATGACTAAGTCATAACTGAGATGAAAAGATGAAATTATGACTTAAGAGCCATTTATGGCAAAAAGTCGATATTATGACATTAAGTCATAACTGAGATGAAAAGATGAAATTATGACTTAAGAGCCATTTATGACAAAAAGTCGAAATTATGACTAAGTCATAACTGAGATGAAAAGATGAAATTATGACTTAAGAGCCATTTATGGCAAAAAGTCGCAATTATGACCAAGTCATAACTGAGATGAAAATATGAAATTATGACTTAAGAGCCATTTATGACAAAAAGTCGAAATTATGACATTAAGTCATAACTGAGATGGAAAGATGAAATTATGATATTAAGTCATAACTGAGATGAAAAGATGAAATTATGACTTAAGAAGCCATTTATGACAAAAAGTCGATATTATGACATTAAGTCATAACTGAGATGAAAATATGAAATTATGACTTAAGAGCCATTTATGACAAAAAGTCGAAATTATGACATTATGTCATAACTGAGATGGAAAGATGAAATTATGATATTAAGTCATAACTGAGATGAAAAGATGAAATTATGACTTAAGAAGCCATATTTATGACAAAAAGTCGAAATTATGACATTAAGTCATAACTGAGATGGAAAGATGAAATTATGACTTAAGAGCCATTTATGACAAAAAGTCGCAATTATGACCAAGTCATAACTGAGATGAAAAGATGAAATTATGACTTAAGAGCCATTTATGACAAAAAGTCGAAATTATGACTGTCATAACTGAGATGGAAAGATGAAATTATGACTTAAGAGCCATTTATGACAAAAAGTCGAAATTATGACTAAGTCATAACTGAGATGAAAAGATGAAATTATGACTTAAGAGCCATTTATGGCAAAAAGTCGATATTATGACATTAAGTCATAACTGAGATGAAAAGATGAAATTATGACTTAAGAGCCATTTATGACAAAAAGTCGCAATTATGACTAAGTCATAACTGAGATGAAAAGATGAAATTATGACTTAAGAGCCATTTATGGCAAAAAGTCGATATTATGACATTAAGTCATAACTGAGATGAAAACATGAAATTATGACTTAAGAAGCCATTTATGACAAAAAGTCGAAATTATGACTGTCATAACTGAGATGAAAAGATGAAGTTATGACTTAAGAGCCATTTATGACAAAAAGTCGAAATTATGACATTAAGTCATAACTGAGATGAAAAGATGAAATTATGACTTAAGAGCCATTTATGACAAAAAGTCGAAATGATGACTGTCATAACTGAGATGAAAACATGAAATTATGCCTTAAGAAGCCATTTATGACAAAAAGTCGAAATTATGACTGTCATAACTGAGATGAAAAGATGAAATTATGACTTAAGAGCCATTTATGACAAAAAGTCGCAATTATGACTAAGTCATAACTGAGATGAAAAGATGAAATTATGACATTGTCATAACTGAGATGGAAAGATGAAATTATGACTTAAGAAGCCATTTATGGCAAAAAGTCGAAATTATGACTGTCATAACTGAGATGGAAAGATGAAATTATGACTTAAGAAGCCATTTATGGCAAAAAGTCGATATTATGACATTAAGTCATAACTGAGATGAAAAGATGAAATTATGACTTAAGAGCCATTTATGACAAAAAGTCGAAATGATGACTGTCATAACTGAGATGAAAAGATGAAATTATGACTTAAGAGCCATTTATGGCAAAAAGTCGAAATTATGACATTGTCATAACTGAGATGGAAAGATGAAATTATGACTTAAGAAGCCATTTATGACAAAAAGTCGAAATTATGACATTGTCATAACTGAGATGGAAAGATGAAATTATGACTTAAGAAGCCATTTATGACAAAAAGTCGAAATTATGACATTGTCATAACTGAGATGGAAAGATGAAATTATGACTTAAGAAGCCATTTATGACAAAAAGTTGAAATTATGACATTGTCATAACTGAGATGGAAAGATGAAATTATGACTTAAGAAGCCATTTATGACAAAAAGTCGAAATTATGACATTGTCATAACTGAGATGGAAAGATGAAATTATGACTTAAGAAGCCATTTATGACAAAAAGTCGAAATTATGACATTGTCATAACTGAGATGGAAAGATGAAATTATGACTTAAGAAGCCATTTATGACAAAAAGTCGAAATTATGACATTAAGTCATAACTGAGATGAAAAGATGAAATTATGACTTAAGAGCCATTTATGACAAAAAGACGATATTATGACAATAAGTCATAACTGAGATGAAAAGATGAAATTATGCCTTAAGAAGCCATTTATGACAAAAAGTCGAAATTATGACATTGTCATAACTGAGATGGAAAGATGAAATTATGACTTAAGAAGCCATTTATGACAAAAAGTCGAAATTATGACATTAAGTCATAACTGAGATGAAAAGATGAAATTATGACTTAAGAGCCATTTATGACAAAAAGTCGAAATTATGACATTAAGTCATAACTGAGATGAAAAGATGAAATTATGACTTAAGAGCCATTTATGACAAAAAGACGATATTATGACAATAAGTCATAACTGAGATGAAAAGATGAAATTATGACTTAAGAGCCTTTTATGACAAAAAGTCGAAATTATGACTGTCATAACTGAGATGAAAAGATGAAATTATGACTTAAGAAGCCATTTATGACAAAAAATCGAAATTATGACATTAAGTCATAACTGAGATGAAAAGATGAAATTATGACTTAAGAGCCATTTATGACAAAAAGTCGAAATTATGACATTAAGTCATAACTGAGATGAAAAGATGAAATTATGACTTAAGAAGCCATTTATGACAAAAAATCGAAATTATGACATTAAGTCATAACTGAGATGAAAAGATGAAATTATGACTTAAGAGCCATTTATGACAAAAAGTCGAAATTATGACTGTCATAACTGAGATGAAAAGATGAAATTATGACTTAAGAGCCATTTATGACAAAAAGTCGAAATTATGACTGTCATAACTGAGATGAAAAGATGAAATTATGACTTAAGAGCCATTTATGGCAAAAAGTCGAAATTATGACATTAAGTCATAACTGAGATGAAAAGATGAAATTATGACTTAAGAGCCATTTATGACAAAAAGTCGAAATTATGACATTAAGTCATAACTGAGATGAAAAGATGAAATTATGACTTAAGAAGCCATTTATGACAAAAAGTCGAAATTATGACATTAAGTCATAACTGAGATGAAAAGATGAAATTATGACTTAAGAGCCATTTATGACAAAAAGTCGAAATTATGACATTAAGTCATAACTGAGATGAAAAGATGAAATTATGACTTAAGAGCCATTTATGACAAAAAGTCGAAATGATGACTGTCATAACTGAGATGAAAAGATGAAATTATGACTTAAGAGCCATTTATGGCAAAAAGTCGAAATTATGACATTGTCATAACTGAGATGGAAAGATGAAATTATGACTTAAGAGCCATTTATGGCAAAAAGTCGATATTATGACATTAACTCATAACTGAGATGAAAACATGAAATTATGACTTAAGAAGCCATTTATGACAAAAAATCGAAATTATGACATTAAGTCATAACTGAGATGGAAAGATGAAATTATGACTTAAGAGCCATTTATGGCAAAAAGTCGAAATTATGACATTAAGTCATAACTGAGATGGAAAGATGAAATTATGACTTAAGAGCCATTTATGACAAAAAGTCGAAATTATGACTAAGTCATAACTGAGATGAAAAGATGAAATTATGACTTAAGAGCCATTTATGACAAAAAGTCGAAATTATGACATTAAGTCATAACTGAGATGAAAAGATGAAATTATGACTTAAGAGCCATTTATGACAAAAAGTCGAAATGATGACTGTCATAACTGAGATGAAAAGATGAAATTATGACTTAAGAGCCATTTATGGCAAAAAGTCGAAATTATGACATTGTCATAACTGAGATGGAAAGATGAAATTATGCCTTAAGAAGCCATTTATGACAAAAAGTCGAAATTATGACATTGTCATAACTGAGATGGAAAGATGAAATTATGACTTAAGAAGCCATTTATGACAAAAAGTCGAAATTATGACATTAAGTCATAACTGAGATGAAAAGATGAAATTATGACTTAAGAGCCTTTTATGACAAAAAGTCGAAATTATGACTGTCATAACTGAGATGAAAAGATGAAATTATGACTTAAGAAGCCATTTATGACAAAAAGTCGAAATTATGACATTAAGTCATAACTGAGATGAAAAGATGAAATTATGACTTAAGAGCCATTTATGACAAAAAGTCGAAATTATGACTGTCATAACTGAGATGAAAAGATGAAATTATGACTTAAGAGCCATTTATGACAAAAAGTCGAAATTATGACATTAAGTCATAACTGAGATGAAAAGATGAAATTATGACTTAAGAAGCCATTTATGACAAAAAGTCGAAATTATGACATTAAGTCATAACTGAGATGAAAAGATGAAATTATGACTTAAGAGCCATTTTTGACAAAAAGTCGAAATTATGACATTAAGTCATAACTGAGATGGAAAGATGAAATTATGACTTAAGAGCCATTTATGACAAAAAGTCGAAATGATGACTGTCATAACTGAGATGAAAAGATGAAATTATGACTTAAGAGCCATTTATGGCAAAAAGTCGAAATTATGACATTGTCATAACTGAGATGGAAAGATGAAATTATGCCTTAAGAAGCCATTTATGACAAAAAGTCGAAATTATGACATTGTCATAACGGAGATGGAAAGATGAAATTATGACTTAAGAAGCCATTTATGGCAAAAAGTCGAAATTATGACATTGTCATAACTGAGATGGAAAGATGAAATTATGCCTTAAGAAGCCATTTATGACAAAAAGTCAAAATTATGACATTGTCATAACTGAGATGGAAAGATGAAATTATGACTTAAGAAGCCATTTATGGCAAAAAGTCGAAATTATGACTGTCATAACTGAGATGGAAAGATGAAATTATGACTTAAGAGCCATTTATGACAAAAAGTCGAAATTATGACATTAAGTCATAACTGAGATGGAAAGATGAAATTATGACTTAAGAGCCATTTATGACAAAAAGTCGAAATTATGACTAAGTCATAACTGAGATGAAAAGATGAAATTATGACTTAAGAGCCATTTATGACAAAAAGTCAAAATTATGACATTAAGTCATAACTGAGATGGAAAGATGAAATTATGACTTAAGAGCCATTTATGGCAAAAAGTTGAAATTATGACATTAACTCATAACTGAGATGAAAAGATGAAATTATGACTTAAGAGCCATTTATGACAAAAAGTCGAAATTATGACTAAGTCATAACTGAGATGGAAAGATGAAATTATGACTTAAGAAGCCATATTTATGACAAAAAGTCGAAATTATGACATTAAGTCATAACTGAGATGGAAAGATGAAATTATGACTTAAGAGCCATTTATGACAAAAAGTCGAAATTATGACTAAGTCATAACTGAGATGGAAAGATGAAATTATGACTTAAGAAGCCATATTTATGACAAAAAGTCGAAATTATGACATTAAGTCATAACTGAGATGGAAAGATGAAATTATGACTTAAGAGCCATTTATGACAAAAAGTCGCAATTATGACATTAAGTCATAACTGAGATGGAAAGATGAAATTATGACTTAAGAGCCATTTATGACAAAAAGTCGAAATTATGACTGTCATAACTGAGATGAAAAGATGAAATTATGACTTAAGAGCCATTTATGACAAAAAGTCGCAATTATGACTAAGTCATAACTGAGATGAAAAGATGAAATTATGACATTGTCATAACTGAGATGGAAAGATGAAATTATGACTTAAGAAGCCATTTATCGCAAAAAGTCGATATTATGACATTAAGTCATAACTGAGATGGAAAGATGAAATTATGATATTAAGTCATAACTGAGATGAAAAGATGAAATTATGACTTAAGAGCCTTTTATGACAAAAAGTCGAAATTATGACTGTCATAACTGAGATGAAAAGATGAAATTATGACTTAAGAAGCCATTTATGGCAAAAAGTCGAAATTATGACTGTCATAACTGAGATGGAAAGATGAAATTATGACTTAAGAAGCCATTTATGGCAAAAAGTCGATATTATGACATTAAGTCATAACTGAGATGGAAAGATGAAATTATGATATTAAGTCATAACTGAGATGAAAAGATGAAATTATGACTTAAGAGCCTTTTATGACAAAAAGTCGAAATTATGACTGTCATAACTGAGATGAAAAGATGAAATTATGACTTAAGAAGCCATTTATGACAAAAAGTCGAAATTATGACATTAAGTCATAACTGAGATGAAAAGATGAAATTATGACTTAAGAGCCTTTTATGACAAAAAGTCGAAATTATGACTGTCATAACTGAGATGAAAATATGAAATTATGACTTAAGAGCCATTTATGACAAAAAGTCGAAATTATGACATTAAGTCATAACTGAGATGGAAAGATGAAATTATGATATTAAGTCATAACTGAGATGAAAAGATGAAATTATGACTTAAGAGCCATTTATGACAAAAAGTCGATATTATGACATTAAGTCATAACTGAGATGAAAAGATGAAATTATGACTTAAGAGCCTTTTATGACAAAAAGTCGAAATTATGACTGTCATAACTGAGATGAAAAGATGAAATTATGACTTAAGAAGCCATTTATGACAAAAAGTCGAAATTATGACATTAAGTCATAACTGAGATGAAAAGATGAAATTATGACTTAAGAGCCATTTATGACAAAAAGTCGAAATTATGACTGTCATAACTGAGATGAAAAGATGAAATTATGACTTAAGAGCCATTTATGACAAAAAGTCGAAATTATGACATTAAGTCATAACTGAGATGTAAAGATGAAATTATGACTTAAGAAGCCATTTATGACAAAAAGTCGAAATTATGACATTAAGTCATAACTGAGATGAAAAGATGAAATTATGACTTAAGAGCCATTTATGACAAAAAGTCGAAATGATGACTGTCATAACTGAGATGAAAAGATGAAATTATGACTTAAGAGCCATTTATGACAAAAAGACGATATTATGACAATAAGTAATAACTGAGATGAAAAGATGAAATTATGACTTAAGAGCCTTTTATGACAAAAAGTCGAAATTATGACTGTCATAACTGAGATGAAAAGATGAAATTATGACTTAAGAGCCATTTATGACAAAAAGTCGAAATTATGACATTAAGTCATAACTGAGATGAAAAGATGAAATTATGACTTAAGAGCCATTTATGACAAAAAGTCGAAATGATGACTGTCATAACTGAGATGAAAAGATGAAATTATGACTTAAGAAGCCATTTATCGCAAAAAGTCGATATTATGACATTAAGTCATAACTGAGATGGAAAGATGAAATTATGACTTAAGAAGCCATTTATGACAAAAAGTCGAAATTATGACATTAAGTCATAACTGAGATGAAAAGATGAAATTATGACTTAAGAGCCTTTTATGACAAAAAGTCGAAATTATGACTGTCATAACTGAGATGAAAATATGAAATTATGACTTAAGAGCCATTTATGACAAAAAGTCGAAATTATGACATTAAGTCATAACTGAGATGGAAAGATGAAATTATGATATTAAGTCATAACTGAGATGAAAAGATGAAATTATGACTTAAGAAGCCATTTATGACAAAAAGTCGATATTATGACATTAAGTCATAACTGAGATGAAAAGATGAAATTATGACTTAAGAGCCTTTTATGACAAAAAGTCGAAATTATGACTGTCATAACTGAGATGAAAAGATGAAATTATGACTTAAGAAGCCATTTATGACAAAAAGTCGAAATTATGACATTAAGTCATAACTGAGATGAAAAGATGAAATTATGACTTAAGAGCCATTTATGACAAAAAGTCGAAATTATGACATTGTCATAACTGAGATGAAAAGATGAAATTATGACTTAAGAGCCATTTATGACAAAAAGTCGAAATTATGACTGTCATAACTGAGATGAAAAGATGAAATTATGACTTAAGAAGCCATTTATGACAAAAAGTCGATATTATGACATTAAGTCATAACTGAGATGAAAAGATGAAATTATGACTTAAGAGCCTTTTATGACAAAAAGTCGAAATTATGACTGTCATAACTGAGATGAAAAGATGAAATTATGACTTAAGAAGCCATTTATGACAAAAAGTCGAAATTATGACATTAAGTCATAACTGAGATGAAAAGATGAAATTATGACTTAAGAGCCATTTATGACAAAAAGTCGAAATGATGACTGTCATAACTGAGATGAAAAGATGAAATTATGACTTAAGAGCCATTTATGACAAAAAGACGATATTATGACAATAAGTAATAACTGAGATGAAAAGATGAAATTATGACTTAAGAGCCTTTTATGACAAAAAGTCGAAATTATGACTGTCATAACTGAGATGAAAAGATGAAATTATGACTTAAGAGCCATTTATGACAAAAAGTCGAAATTATGACATTAAGTCATAACTGAGATGAAAAGATGAAATTATGACTTAAGAGCCATTTATGACAAAAAGTCGAAATGATGACTGTCATAACTGAGATGAAAAGATGAAATTATGACTTAAGAAGCCATTTATCGCAAAAAGTCGATATTATGACATTAAGTCATAACTGAGATGGAAAGATGAAATTATGATATTAAGTCATAACTGAGATGAAAAGATGAAATTATGACTTAAGAGCCTTTTATGACAAAAAGTCGAAATTATGACTGTCATAACTGAGATGAAAAGATGAAATTATGACTTAAGAAGCCATTTATGGCAAAAAGTCGAAATTATGACTGTCATAACTGAGATGGAAAGATGAAATTATGACTTAAGAAGCCATTTATGACAAAAAGTCGATATTATGACATTAAGTCATAACTGAGATGGAAAGATGAAATTATGATATTAAGTCATAACTGAGATGAAAAGATGAAATTATGACTTAAGAAGCCATTTATCGCAAAAAGTCGATATTATGACATTAAGTCATAACTGAGATGGAAAGATGAAATTATGATATTAAGTCATAACTGAGATGAAAAGATGAAATTATGACTTAAGAGCCTTTTATGACAAAAAGTCGAAATTATGACTGTCATAACTGAGATGAAAAGATGAAATTATGACTTAAGAAGCCATTTATGACAAAAAGTCGAAATTATGACATTAAGTCATAACTGAGATGAAAAGATGAAATTATGACTTAAGAGCCTTTTATGACAAAAAGTCGAAATTATGACTGTCATAACTGAGATGGAAAGATGAAATTATGACTTAAGAGCCATTTATGACAAAAAGTCGAAATTATGACATTAAGTCATAACTGAGATGGAAAGATGAAATTATGATATTAAGTCATAACTGAGATGAAAAGATGAAATTATGACTTAAGAAGCCATTTATGACAAAAAGTCGATATTATGACATTAAGTCATAACTGAGATGAAAAGATGAAATTATGACTTAAGAGCCTTTTATGACAAAAAGTCGAAATTATGACTGTCATAACTGAGATGAAAAGATGAAATTATGACTTAAGAAGCCATTTATGACAAAAAGTCGAAATTATGACATTAAGTCATAACTGAGATGAAAAGATGAAATTATGACTTAAGAGCCATTTATGACAAAAAGTCGAAATTATGACTGTCATAACTGAGATGAAAAGATGAAATTATGACTTAAGAGCCATTTATGACAAAAAGTCGAAATTATGACATTAAGTCATAACTGAGATGTAAAGATGAAATTATGACTTAAGAAGCCATTTATGACAAAAAGTCGAAATTATGACATTAAGTCATAACTGAGATGAAAAGATGAAATTATGACTTAAGAGCCATTTATGACAAAAAGTCGAAATGATGACTGTCATAACTGAGATGAAAAGATGAAATTATGACTTAAGAGCCATTTATGACAAAAAGACGATATTATGACAATAAGTAATAACTGAGATGAAAAGATGAAATTATGACTTAAGAGCCTTTTATGACAAAAAGTCGAAATTATGACTGTCATAACTGAGATGAAAAGATGAAATTATGACTTAAGAGCCATTTATGACAAAAAGTCGAAATTATGACATTAAGTCATAACTGAGATGAAAAGATGAAATTATGACTTAAGAGCCATTTATGACAAAAAGTCGAAATGATGACTGTCATAACTGAGATGAAAAGATGAAATTATGACTTAAGAAGCCATTTATGACAAAAAGTCGAAATTATGACATTAAGTCATAACTGAGATGAAAAGATGAAATTATGACTTAAGAGCCATTTATGACAAAAAGTCGAAATGATGACTGTCATAACTGAGATGAAAAGATGAAATTATGACTTAAGAAGCCATTTATGACAAAAAGTCGAAATTATGACTGTCATAACTGAGATGAAAAGATGAAATTATGACTTAAGAAGCCATTTATGACAAAAAGTCGAAATTATGACATTAAGTCATAACTGAGATGAAAAGATGAAATTATGACTTAAGAGCCATTTATGACAAAAAGTCGAAATGATGACATTAAGTCATAACTGAGACGAAAAGATGAAATTATGACTTAAGAGCCATTTATGACAAAAAGACGATATTATGACAATAAGTAATAACTGAGATGAAAAGATGAAATTATGACTTAAGAGCCTTTTATGACAAAAAGTCGAAATTATGACTGTCATAACTGAGATGGAAAGATGAAATTATGACTTAAGAAGCCATTTATGACAAAAAGTCGAAATGATGACTGTCATAACTGAGATGAAAAGATGAAATTATGACTTAAGAAGCCATTTATGACAAAAAGTCGAAATTATGACTGTCATAACTGAGATGAAAAGATGAAATTATGACTTAAGAAGCCATTTATGACAAAAAGTCGAAATTATGACATTAAGTCATAACTGAGATGAAAAGATGAAATTATGACTTAAGAGCCATTTATGACAAAAAGTCGAAATGATGACTGTCATAACTGAGATGAAAAGATGAAATTATGACTTAAGAAGCCATTTATGACAAAAAGTCGAAATTATGACTGTCATAACTGAGATGAAAAGATGAAATTATGACTTAAGAAGCCATTTATGACAAAAAGTCGAAATTATGACATTAAGTCATAACTGAGATGAAAAGATGAAATTATGACTTAAGAGCCATTTATGACAAAAAGACGATATTATGACAATAAGTAATAACTGAGATGAAAAGATGAAATTATGACTTAAGAGCCTTTTATGACAAAAAGTCGAAATTATGACTGTCATAACTGAGATGAAAAGATGAAATTATGACTTAAGAGCCATTTATGACAAAAAGTCGAAATTATGACATTAAGTCATAACTGAGATGAAAAGATGAAATTATGACTTAAGAGCCATTTATGACAAAAAGTCGAAATGATGACTGTCATAACTGAGATGAAAAGATGAAATTATGACTTAAGAGCCATTTATGGCAAAAAGTCGAAATTATGACATTGTCATAACTGAGATGGAAAGATGAAATTATGCCTTAAGAAGCCATTTATGACAAAAAGTCGAAATTATGACATTGTCATAACTGAGATGGAAAGATGAAATTATGACTTAAGAAGCCATTTATGACAAAAAGTCGAAATTATGACATTAAGTCATAACTGAGATGAAAAGATGAAATTATGACTTAAGAGCCATTTATGACAAAAAGTCGAAATTATGACATTAAGTCATAACTGAGATGAAAAGATGAAATTATGACTTAAGAGCCATTTATGACAAAAAGACGATATTATGACAATAAGTCATAACTGAGATGAAAAGATGAAATTATGACTTAAGAGCCTTTTATGACAAAAAGTCGAAATTATGACTGTCATAACTGAGATGAAAAGATGAAATTATGACTTAAGAAGCCATTTATGACAAAAAGTCGAAATTATGACATTAAGTCATAACTGAGATGAAAAGATGAAATTATGACTTAAGAGCCATTTATGACAAAAAGTCGAAATTATGACTGTCATAACTGAGATGAAAAGATGAAATTATGACTTAAGAGTCATTTATGACAAAAAGTCGAAATTATGACATTAAGTCATAACTGAGATGAAAAGATGAAATTATGACTTAAGAAGCCATTTATGACAAAAAGTCGAAATTATGACATTAAGTCATAACTGAGATGAAAAGATGAAATTATGACTTAAGAGCCATTTATGACAAAAAGTCGAAATTATGACATTAAGTCATAACTGAGATGAAAAGATGAAATTATGACTTAAGAGCCATTTATGACAAAAAGTCGAAATGATGACTGTCATAACTGAGATGAAAAGATGAAATTATGACTTAAGAGCCATTTATGGCAAAAAGTCGAAATTATGACATTGTCATAACTGAGATGGAAAGATGAAATTATGACTTAAGAAGCCATTTATGGCAAAAAGTCGAAATTATGACTGTCATAACTGAGATGGAAAGATGAAATTATGACTTAAGAGCCATTTATGGCAAAAAGTCGATATTATGACATTAACTCATAACTGAGATGAAAACATGAAATTATGACTTAAGAGCCATTTATGACAAAAAATCGAAATTATGACATTAAGTCATAACTGAGATGGAAAGATGAAATTATGACTTAAGAGCCATTTATGGCAAAAAGTCGAAATTATGACATTAAGTCATAACTGAGATGGAAAGATGAAATTATGACTTAAGAGCCATTTATGACAAAAAGTCGAAATTATGACTAAGTCATAACTGAGATGAAAAGATGAAATTATGACTTAAGAGCCATTTATGACAAAAAGTCGAAATTATGACATTAAGTCATAACTGAGATGAAAAGATGAAATTATGACTTAAGAGCCATTTATGACAAAAAGTCGAAATGATGACTGTCATAACTGAGATGAAAAGATGAAATTATGACTTAAGAGCCATTTATGGCAAAAAGTCGAAATTATGACATTGTCATAACTGAGATGGAAAGATGAAATTATGACTTAAGAGCCATTTATGACAAAAAGTCGAAATGATGACTGTCATAACTGAGATGAAAAGATGAAATTATGACTTAAGAGCCATTTATGACAAAAAGTCGAAATTATGACATTGTCATAACTGAGATGGAAAGATGAAATTATGACTTAAGAAGCCATTTATGACAAAAAGTCGAAATTATGACATTAAGTCATAACTGAGATGAAAAGATGAAATTATGACTTAAGAGCCATTTATGACAAAAAGACGATATTATGACAATAAGTCATAACTGAGATGAAAAGATGAAATTATGACTTAAGAGCCTTTTATGACAAAAAGTCGAAATTATGACTGTCATAACTGAGATGAAAAGATGAAATTATGACTTAAGAAGCCATTTATGACAAAAAGTCGAAATTATGACATTAAGTCATAACTGAGATGAAAAGATGAAATTATGACTTAAGAGCCATTTATGACAAAAAGTCGAAATGATGACTGTCATAACTGAGATGAAAAGATGAAATTATGACTTAAGAGCCATTTATGACAAAAAGACGATATTATGACAATAAGTAATAACTGAGATGAAAAGATGAAATTATGACTTAAGAGCCTTTTATGACAAAAAGTCGAAATTATGACTGTCATAACTGAGATGAAAAGATGAAATTATGACTTAAGAGCCATTTATGACAAAAAGTCGAAATTATGACATTAAGTCATAACTGAGATGAAAAGATGAAATTATGACTTAAGAGCCATTTATGACAAAAAGTCGAAATGATGACTGTCATAACTGAGATGAAAAGATGAAATTATGACTTAAGAAGCCATTTATGACAAAAAGTCGAAATTATGACATTAAGTCATAACTGAGATGAAAAGATGAAATTATGACTTAAGAGCCATTTATGACAAAAAGTCGAAATGATGACTGTCATAACTGAGATGAAAAGATGAAATTATGACTTAAGAGCCATTTATGACAAAAAGACGATATTATGACAATAAGTAATAACTGAGATGAAAAGATGAAATTATGACTTAAGAGCCTTTTATGACAAAAAGTCGAAATTATGACTGTCATAACTGAGATGAAAAGATGAAATTATGACTTAAGAGCCATTTATGACAAAAAGTCGAAATTATGACATTAAGTCATAACTGAGATGAAAAGATGAAATTATGACTTAAGAGCCATTTATGACAAAAAGTCGAAATGATGACTGTCATAACTGAGATGAAAAGATGAAATTATGACTTAAGAGCCATTTATGGCAAAAAGTCGAAATTATGACATTGTCATAACTGAGATGGAAAGATGAAATTATGCCTTAAGAAGCCATTTATGACAAAAAGTCGAAATTATGACATTGTCATAACTGAGATGGAAAGATGAAATTATGACTTAAGAAGCCATTTATGACAAAAAGTCGAAATTATGACATTAAGTCATAACTGAGATGAAAAGATGAAATTATGACTTAAGAGCCATTTATGACAAAAAGTCGAAATTATGACATTAAGTCATAACTGAGATGAAAAGATGAAATTATGACTTAAGAGCCATTTATGACAAAAAGACGATATTATGACAATAAGTCATAACTGAGATGAAAAGATGAAATTATGACTTAAGAGCCTTTTATGACAAAAAGTCGAAATTATGACTGTCATAACTGAGATGAAAAGATGAAATTATGACTTAAGAAGCCATTTATGACAAAAAGTCGAAATTATGACATTAAGTCATAACTGAGATGAAAAGATGAAATTATGACTTAAGAGCCATTTATGACAAAAAGTCGAAATTATGACTGTCATAACTGAGATGAAAAGATGAAATTATGACTTAAGAGCCATTTATGACAAAAAGTCGAAATTATGACATTGTCATAACTGAGATGGAAAGATGAAATTATGACTTAAGAAGCCATTTATGACAAAAAGTCGAAATTATGACATTAAGTCATAACTGAGATGAAAAGATGAAATTATGACTTAAGAGCCATTTATGACAAAAAGTCGAAATTATGACATTAAGTCATAACTGAGATGAAAAGATGAAATTATGACTTAAGAGCCATTTATGACAAAAAGACGATATTATGACAATAAGTCATAACTGAGATGAAAAGATGAAATTATGACTTAAGAGCCTTTTATGACAAAAAGTCGAAATTATGACTGTCATAACTGAGATGAAAAGATGAAATTATGACTTAAGAAGCCATTTATGACAAAAAGTCGAAATTATGACATTAAGTCATAACTGAGATGAAAAGATGAAATTATGACTTAAGAGCCATTTATGACAAAAAGTCGAAATTATGACTGTCATAACTGAGATGAAAAGATGAAATTATGACTTAAGAGCCATTTATGACAAAAAGTCGAAATTATGACATTAAGTCATAACTGAGATGAAAAGATGAAATTATGACTTAAGAAGCCATTTATGACAAAAAGTCGAAATTATGACATTAAGTCATAACTGAGATGAAAAGATGAAATTATGACTTAAGAGCCATTTATGACAAAAAGTCGAAATTATGACATTAAGTCATAACTGAGATGAAAAGATGAAATTATGACTTAAGAGCCATTTATGACAAAAAGTCGAAATGATGACTGTCATAACTGAGATGAAAAGATGAAATTATGACTTAAGAGCCATTTATGGCAAAAAGTCGAAATTATGACATTGTCATAACTGAGATGGAAAGATGAAATTATGACTTAAGAAGCCATTTATGGCAAAAAGTCGAAATTATGACTGTCATAACTGAGATGGAAAGATGAAATTATGACTTAAGAGCCATTTATGGCAAAAAGTCGATATTATGACATTAACTCATAACTGAGATGAAAACATGAAATTATGACTTAAGAGCCATTTATGACAAAAAATCGAAATTATGACATTAAGTCATAACTGAGATGGAAAGATGAAATTATGACTTAAGAGCCATTTATGGCAAAAAGTCGAAATTATGACATTAAGTCATAACTGAGATGGAAAGATGAAATTATGACTTAAGAGCCATTTATGACAAAAAGTCGAAATTATGACATTAAGTCATAACTGAGATGAAAAGATGAAATTATGACTTAAGAGCCATTTATGACAAAAAGTCGAAATTATGACTGTCATAACTGAGATGAAAAGATGAAATTATGACTTAAGAGCCATTTATGACAAAAAGTCGAAATTATGACATTAAGTCATAACTGAGATGAAAAGATGAAATTATGACTTAAGAAGCCATTTATGACAAAAAGTCGAAATTATGACATTAAGTCATAACTGAGATGAAAAGATGAAATTATGACTTAAGAGCCATTTATGACAAAAAGTCGAAATTATGACATTAAGTCATAACTGAGATGAAAAGATGAAATTATGACTTAAGAGCCATTTATGACAAAAAGTCGAAATGATGACTGTCATAACTGAGATGAAAAGATGAAATTATGACTTAAGAGCCATTTATGGCAAAAAGTCGAAATTATGACATTGTCATAACTGAGATGGAAAGATGAAATTATGACTTAAGAAGCCATTTATGGCAAAAAGTCGAAATTATGACTGTCATAACTGAGATGGAAAGATGAAATTATGACTTAAGAGCCATTTATGGCAAAAAGTCGATATTATGACATTAACTCATAACTGAGATGAAAACATGAAATTATGACTTAAGAGCCATTTATGACAAAAAATCGAAATTATGACATTAAGTCATAACTGAGATGGAAAGATGAAATTATGACTTAAGAGCCATTTATGGCAAAAAGTCGAAATTATGACATTAAGTCATAACTGAGATGGAAAGATGAAATTATGACTTAAGAGCCATTTATGACAAAAAGTCGAAATTATGACTAAGTCATAACTGAGATGAAAAGATGAAATTATGACTTAAGAGCCATTTATGACAAAAAGTCGAAATTATGACATTAAGTCATAACTGAGATGAAAAGATGAAATTATGACTTAAGAGCCATTTATGACAAAAAGTCGAAATGATGACTGTCATAACTGAGATGAAAAGATGAAATTATGACTTAAGAGCCATTTATGGCAAAAAGTCGAAATTATGACATTAAGTCATAACTGAGATGAAAAGATGAAATTATGACTTAAGAGCCATTTATGACAAAAAGTCGAAATGATGACTGTCATAACTGAGATGAAAAGATGAAATTATGACTTAAGAGCCATTTATGGCAAAAAGTCGAAATTATGACATTGTCATAACTGAGATGGAAAGATGAAATTATGCCTTAAGAAGCCATTTATGACAAAAAGTCGAAATTATGACATTGTCATAACTGAGATGGAAAGATGAAATTATGACTTAAGAAGCCATTTATGACAAAAAGTCGAAATTATGACATTAAGTCATAACTGAGATGAAAAGATGAAATTATGACTTAAGAGCCATTTATGACAAAAAGTCGAAATTATGACATTAAGTCATAACTGAGATGAAAAGATGAAATTATGACTTAAGAGCCATTTATGACAAAAAGACGATATTATGACAATAAGTCATAACTGAGATGAAAAGATGAAATTATGACTTAAGAGCCTTTTATGACAAAAAGTCGAAATTATGACTGTCATAACTGAGATGAAAAGATGAAATTATGACTTAAGAAGCCATTTATGACAAAAAGTCGAAATTATGACATTAAGTCATAACTGAGATGAAAAGATGAAATTATGACTTAAGAGCCATTTATGACAAAAAGTCGAAATTATGACTGTCATAACTGAGATGAAAAGATGAAATTATGACTTAAGAGCCATTTATGACAAAAAGTCGAAATTATGACATTAAGTCATAACTGAGATGAAAAGATGAAATTATGACTTAAGAAGCCATTTATGACAAAAAGTCGAAATTATGACATTAAGTCATAACTGAGATGAAAAGATGAAATTATGACTTAAGAGCCATTTATGACAAAAAGTCGAAATTATGACATTAAGTCATAACTGAGATGAAAAGATGAAATTATGACTTAAGAGCCATTTATGACAAAAAGTCGAAATGATGACTGTCATAACTGAGATGAAAAGATGAAATTATGACTTAAGAGCCATTTATGGCAAAAAGTCGAAATTATGACATTGTCATAACTGAGATGGAAAGATGAAATTATGACTTAAGAAGCCATTTATGGCAAAAAGTCGAAATTATGACTGTCATAACTGAGATGGAAAGATGAAATTATGACTTAAGAGCCATTTATGACAAAAAATCGAAATTATGACATTAAGTCATAACTGAGATGGAAAGATGAAATTATGACTTAAGAGCCATTTATGGCAAAAAGTCGAAATTATGACATTAAGTCATAACTGAGATGGAAAGATGAAATTATGACTTAAGAGCCATTTATGACAAAAAGACGATATTATGACAATAAGTCATAACTGAGATGAAAAGATGAAATTATGACTTAAGAGCCTTTTATGACAAAAAGTCGAAATTATGACTGTCATAACTGAGATGAAAAGATGAAATTATGACTTAAGAAGCCATTTATGACAAAAAGTCGAAATTATGACATTAAGTCATAACTGAGATGAAAAGATGAAATTATGACTTAAGAGCCATTTATGACAAAAAGTCGAAATTATGACTGTCATAACTGAGATGAAAAGATGAAATTATGACTTAAGAGCCATTTATGACAAAAAGTCGAAATTATGACATTAAGTCATAACTGAGATGAAAAGATGAAATTATGACTTAAGAAGCCATTTATGACAAAAAGTCGAAATTATGACATTAAGTCATAACTGAGATGAAAAGATGAAATTATGACTTAAGAGCCATTTTGACAAAAAGTCGAAATTATGACATTAAGTCATAACTGAGATGAAACGATGAAATTATGACTTAAGAGCCATTTATGACAAAAAGACGATATTATGACAATAAGTAATAACTGAGATGAAAAGATGAAATTATGACTTAAGAGCCTTTTATGACAAAAAGTCGAAATTATGACTGTCATAACTGAGATGAAAAGATGAAATTATGACTTAAGAGCCATTTATGACAAAAAGTCGAAATTATGACATTAAGTCATAACTGAGATGAAAAGATGAAATTATGACTTAAGAGCCATTTATGACAAAAAGACGATATTATGACAATAAGTAATAACTGAGATGAAAAGATGAAATTATGACTTAAGAGCCATTTATGACAAAAAGTCGAAATGATGACTGTCATAACTGAGATGAAAAGATGAAATTATGACTTAAGAGCCATTTATGGCAAAAAGTCGAAATTATGACATTGTCATAACTGAGATGGAAAGATGAAATTATGCCTTAAGAAGCCATTTATGACAAAAAGTCAAAATTATGACATTGTCATAACTGAGATGGAAAGATGAAATTATGACTTAAGAAGCCATTTATGGCAAAAAGTCGAAATTATGACTGTCATAACTGAGATGGAAAGATGAAATTATGACTTAAGAGCCATTTATGGCAAAAAGTCGATATTATGACATTAACTCATAACTGAGATGGAAAGATGAAATTATGACTTAAGAGCCATTTATGACAAAAAGTCGAAATTATGACATTAAGTCATAACTGAGATGGAAAGATGAAATTATGACTTAAGAGCCATTTATGACAAAAAGTCGAAATTATGACTAAGTCATAACTGAGATGAAAAGATGAAATTATGACTTAAGAGCCATTTATGACAAAAAGTCAAAATTATGACATTAAGTCATAACTGAGATGGAAAGATGAAATTATGACTTAAGAGCCATTTATGGCAAAAAGTTGAAATTATGACATTAACTCATAACTGAGATGAAAAGATGAAATTATGACTTAAGAGCCATTTATGACAAAAAGTCGAAATTATGACTAAGTCATAACTGAGATGGAAAGATGAAATTATGACTTAAGAAGCCATATTTATGACAAAAAGTCGAAATTATGACATTAAGTCATAACTGAGATGAAAAGATGAAATTATGACTTAAGAGCCATTTATGACAAAAAGTCGAAATGATGACTGTCATAACTGAGATGAAAAGATGAAATTATGACTTAAGAGCCATTTATGACAAAAAGACGATATTATGACAATAAGTAATAACTGAGATGAAAAGATGAAATTATGACTTAAGAGCCTTTTATGACAAAAAGTCGAAATTATGACTGTCATAACTGAGATGAAAAGATGAAATTATGACTTAAGAGCCATTTATGACAAAAAGTCGAAATTATGACATTAAGTCATAACTGAGATGAAAAGATGAAATTATGACTTAAGAGCCATTTATGACAAAAAGTCGAAATGATGACATTGTCATAACTGAGATGGAAAGATGAAATTATGCCTTAAGAAGCCATTTATGACAAAAAGTCGAAATTATGACATTGTCATAACTGAGATGGAAAGATGAAATTATGACTTAAGAAGCCATTTATGACAAAAAGTCGAAATGATGACATTGTCATAACTGAGATGGAAAGATGAAATTATGCCTTAAGAAGCCATTTATGACAAAAAGTCGAAATTATGACATTGTCATAACTGAGATGGAAAGATGAAATTATGACTTAAGAAGCCATTTATGACAAAAAGTCGAAATTATGACATTAAGTCATAACTGAGATGAAAAGATGAAATTATGACTTAAGAGCCATTTATGACAAAAAGACGATATTATGACAATAAGTCATAACTGAGATGAAAAGATGAAATTATGACTTAAGAGCCTTTTATGACAAAAAGTCGAAATTATGACTGTCATAACTGAGATGAAAAGATGAAATTATGACTTAAGAAGCCATTTATGACAAAAAGTCAAAATTATGACATTAAGTCATAACTGAGATGAAAAGATGAAATTATGACTTAAGAGCCATTTATGACAAAAAGTCGAAATTATGACTGTCATAACTGAGATGAAAAGATGAAATTATGACTTAAGAGCCATTTATGACAAAAAGTCGAAATTATGACATTAAGTCATAACTGAGATGAAAAGATGAAATTATGACTTAAGAAGCCATTTATGACAAAAAGTCGAAATTATGACATTAAGTCATAACTGAGATGAAAAGATGAAATTATGACTTAAGAGCCATTTATGACAAAAAGTCGAAATTATGACATTAAGTCATAACTGAGATGAAAATATGAAATTATGACTTAAGAGCCATTTATGACAAAAAGTCGAAATGATGACTGTCATAACTGAGATGAAAAGATGAAATTATGACTTAAGAGCCATTTATGGCAAAAAGTCGAAATTATGACATTGTCATAACTGAGATGGAAAGATGAAATTATGACTTAAGAAGCCATTTATGGCAAAAAGTCGAAATTATGACTGTCATAACTGAGATGGAAAGATGAAATTATGACTTAAGAGCCATTTATGGCAAAAAGTCGATATTATGACATTAACTCATAACTGAGATGAAAACATGAAATTATGACTTAAGAGCCATTTATGACAAAAAATCGAAATTATGACATTAAGTCATAACTGAGATGGAAAGATGAAATTATGACTTAAGAGCCATTTATGGCAAAAAGTCGAAATTATGACATTAAGTCATAACTGAGATGGAAAGATGAAATTATGACTTAAGAGCCATTTATGACAAAAAGTCGAAATTATGACATTAAGTCATAACTGAGATGAAAAGATGAAATTATGACTTAAGAGCCATTTATGACAAAAAGTCAAAATTATGACTGTCATAACTGAGATGAAAAGATGAAATTATGACTTAAGAGCCATTTATGACAAAAAGTCGAAATTATGACATTAAGTCATAACTGAGATGAAAAGATGAAATTATGACTTAAGAAGCCATTTATGACAAAAAGTCGAAATTATGACATTAAGTCATAACTGAGATGAAAAGATGAAATTATGACTTAAGAGCCATTTATGACAAAAAGTCGAAATTATGACATTAAGTCATAACTGAGATGAAAAGATGAAATTATGACTTAAGAGCCATTTATGACAAAAAGTCGAAATGATGACTGTCATAACTGAGATGAAAAGATGAAATTATGACTTAAGAGCCATTTATGGCAAAAAGTCGAAATGATGACTGTCATAACTGAGATGGAAAGATGAAATTATGACTTAAGAGCCATTTATGGCAAAAAGTCGATATTATGACATTAACTCATAACTGAGATGAAAACATGAAATTATGACTTAAGAGCCATTTATGACAAAAAATCGAAATTATGACATTAAGTCATAACTGAGATGGAAAGATGAAATTATGACTTAAGAGCCATTTATGGCAAAAAGTCGAAATTATGACATTAAGTCATAACTGAGATGGAAAGATGAAATTATGACTTAAGAGCCATTTATGACAAAAAGTCGAAATTATGACTAAGTCATAACTGAGATGAAAAGATGAAATTATGACTTAAGAGCCATTTATGACAAAAAGTCGAAATTATGACATTAAGTCATAACTGAGATGAAAAGATGAAATTATGACTTAAGAGCCATTTATGACAAAAAGTCGAAATGATGACTGTCATAACTGAGATGAAAAGATGAAATTATGACTTAAGAGCCATTTATGGCAAAAAGTCGAAATTATGACATTGTCATAACTGAGATGGAAAGATGAAATTATGCCTTAAGAAGCCATTTATGACAAAAAGTCGAAATTATGACATTGTCATAACTGAGATGGAAAGATGAAATTATGACTTAAGAAGCCATTTATGACAAAAAGTCGAAATTATGACATTAAGTCATAACTGAGATGAAAAGATGAAATTATGACTTAAGAGCCATTTATGACAAAAAGACGATATTATGACAATAAGTCATAACTGAGATGAAAAGATGAAATTATGACTTAAGAGCCTTTTATGACAAAAAGTCGAAATTATGACTGTCATAACTGAGATGAAAAGATGAAATTATGACTTAAGAAGCCATTTATGACAAAAAGTCGAAATTATGACATTAAGTCATAACTGAGATGAAAAGATGAAATTATGACTTAAGAGCCATTTATGACAAAAAGTCGAAATTATGACTGTCATAACTGAGATGAAAAGATGAAATTATGACTTAAGAGCCATTTATGACAAAAAGTCGAAATTATGACATTAAGTCATAACTGAGATGAAAAGATGAAATTATGACTTAAGAGCCATTTATGACAAAAAGTCGAAATTATGACTGTCATAACTGAGATGAAAAGATGAAATTATGACTTAAGAGCCATTTATGACAAAAAGTCGAAATGATGACTGTCATAACTGAGATGAAAAGATGAAATTATGACTTAAGAGACATTTATGACAAAAAGTCGAAATTATGACATTAAGTCATAACTGAGATGAAAAGATGAAATTATGACTTAAGAAGCCATTTATGACAAAAAGTCGAAATTATGACATTAAGTCATAACTGAGATGAAAAGATGAAATTATGACTTAAGAGCCATTTATGACAAAAAGTCGAAATTATGACTGTCATAACTGAGATGAAAAGATGAAATTATGACTTAAGAGCCATTTATGACAAAAAGTCGAAATTATGACATTGTCATAACTGAGATGAAAAGATGAAATTATGACTTAAGAGCCATTTATGACAAAAAGTCGAAATTATGACATTAAGTCATAACTGAGATGAAAAGATGAAATTATGACTTAAGAGCCATTTTTGACAAAAAGTCGAAATTATGACATTAAGTCATAACTGAGATGAAAAGATGAAATTATGACTTAAGAGCCATTTATGACAAAAAGTCGAAATGATGACTGTCATAACTGAGATGAAAAGATGAAATTATGACTTAAGAGCCATTTATGACAAAAAGACGATATTATGACAATAAGTAATAACTGAGATGAAAAGATGAAATTATGACTTAAGAGCCATTTATGACAAAAAGTCGAAATTATGACTGTCATAACTGAGATGAAAAGATGAAATTATGACTTAAGAGCCATTTATGGCAAAAAGTCGAAATTATGACATTGTCATAACTGAGATGGAAAGATGAAATTATGCCTTAAGAAGCCATTTATGACAAAAAGTCGAAATTATGACAATAAGTAATAACTGAGATGGAAAGATGAAATTATGACTTAAGAGCCATTTATGACAAAAAGTCGAAATTATGACTGTCATAACTGAGATGAAAAGATGAAATTATGACTTAAGAGCCATTTATGGCAAAAAGTCGAAATTATGACTGTCATAACTGAGATGAAAAGATGAAATTATGACTTAAGAGCCATTTATGACAAAAAGTTGAAATTATGACATTGTCATAACTGAGATGGAAAGATGAAATTATGACTTAAGAAGCCATTTATGACAAAAAGTCGAAATTATGACATTGTCATAACTGAGATTGAAAGATGAAATTATGACTTAAGAAGCCATTTATGACAAAAAGTCGAAATTATGACATTAAGTCATAACTGAGATGGAAAGATGAAATTATGACTTAAGAAGCCATTTATGACAAAAAGTCGAAATTATGACATTAAGTCATAACTGAGATGAAAAGATGAAATTATGACTTAAGAGCCATTTATGACAAAAAGACGATATTATGACAATAAGTCATAACTGAGATGAAAAGATGAAATTATGCCTTAAGAGCCATTTATGACAAAAAGTCGAAATTATGACAATAAGTAATAACTGAGATGGAAAGATGAAATTATGACTTAAGAGCCATTTATGACAAAAAGTCGAAATTATGACTGTCATAACTGAGATGAAAAGATGAAATTATGACTTAAGAGCCATTTATGGCAAAAAGTCGAAATTATGACTGTCATAACTGAGATGAAAAGATGAAATTATGACTTAAGAGCCATTTATGACAAAAAGTTGAAATTATGACATTGTCATAACTGAGATGGAAAGATGAAATTATGACTTAAGAAGCCATTTATGACAAAAAGTCGAAATTATGACATTGTCATAACTGAGATGGAAAGATGAAATTATGACTTAAGAGCCATTTATGACAAAAAGTCGAAATTATGACAATAAGTAATAACTGAGATGGAAAGATGAAATTATGACTTAAGAGCCATTTATGACAAAAAGTCGAAATTATGACTGTCATAACTGAGATGAAAAGATGAAATTATGACTTAAGAGCCATTTATGGCAAAAAGTCGAAATTATGACTGTCATAACTGAGATGAAAAGATGAAATTATGACTTAAGAGCCATTTATGACAAAAAGTTGAAATTATGACATTGTCATAACTGAGATGGAAAGATGAAATTATGACTTAAGAAGCCATTTATGACAAAAAGTCGAAATTATGACATTGTCATAACTGAGATGGAAAGATGAAATTATGACTTAAGAAGCCATTTATGACAAAAAGTCGAAATTATGACATTAAGTCATAACTGAGATGGAAAGATGAAATTATGACTTAAGAAGCCATTTATGACAAAAAGTCGAAATTATGACATTAAGTCATAACTGAGATGAAAAGATGAAATTATGACTTAAGAGCCATTTATGACAAAAAGACGATATTATGACAATAAGTCATAACTGAGATGAAAAGATGAAATTATGCCTTAAGAAGCCATTTATGACAAAAAGTCGAAATTATGACATTGTCATAACTGAGATGGAAAGATGAAATTATGACTTAAGAAGCCATTTATGACAAAAAGTCGAAATTATGACTGTCATAACTGAGATAAAAAGATGAAATTATGACTTAAGAGCCATTTATGGCAAAAAGTCGAAATTATGACTGTCATAACTGAGATGAAAAGATGAAATTATGACTTAAGAGCCATTTATGACAAAAAGTTGAAATTATGACATTGTCATAACTGAGATGGAAAGATGAAATTATGACTTAAGAAGCCATTTATGACAAAAAGTCGAAATTATGACATTGTCATAACTGAGATGGAAAGATGAAATTATGACTTAAGAGCCATTTATGACAAAAAGTCGAAATTATGACATTGTCATAACTGAGATGGAAAGATGAAATTATGACTTAAGAAGCCATTTATGACAAAAAGTCGAAATTATGACATTAAGTCATAACTGAGATGAAAAGATGAAATTATGACTTAAGAGCCATTTATGACAAAAAGACGATATTATGACAATAAGTCATAACTGAGATGAAAAGATGAAATTATGCCTTAAGAAGCCATTTATGACAAAAAGTCGAAATTATGACATTGTCATAACTGAGATGGAAAGATGAAATTATGACTTAAGAAGCCATTTATGACAAAAAGTCGAAATTATGACATTAAGTCATAACTGAGATGAAAAGATGAAATTATGACTTAAGAGCCATTTATGACAAAAAGACGATATTATGACAATAAGTTATAACTGAGATGAAAAGATGAAATTATGACTTAAGAGCCTTTTATGACAAAAAGTCGAAATTATGACTGTCATAACTGAGATGAAAAGATGAAATTATGACTTAAGAGCCATTTATGACAAAAAGTCGAAATTATGACATTAAGTCATAACTGAGATGAAAAGATGAAATTATGACTTAAGAAGCCATTTATGACAAAAAGTCGAAATTATGACATTAAGTCATAACTGAGATGAAAAGATGAAATTATGACTTAAGAAGCCATTTATGACAAAAAGACGATATTATGACAATAAGTCATAACTGAGATGAAAAGATGAAATTATGCCTTAAGAAGCCATTTATGACAAAAAGTCGAAATTATGACATTGTCATAACTGAGATGGAAAGATGAAATTATGACTTAAGAAGCCATTTATGACAAAAAGTCGAAATTATGACTGTCATAACTGAGATAAAAAGATGAAATTATGACTTAAGAGCCATTTATGGCAAAAAGTCGAAATTATGACTGTCATAACTGAGATGAAAAGATGAAATTATGACTTAAGAGCCATTTATGACAAAAAGTTGAAATTATGACATTGTCATAACTGAGATGGAAAGATGAAATTATGACTTAAGAAGCCATTTATGACAAAAAGTCGAAATTATGACATTGTCATAACTGAGATGGAAAGATGAAATTATGACTTAAGAGCCATTTATGACAAAAAGTCGAAATTATGACATTGTCATAACTGAGATGGAAAGATGAAATTATGACTTAAGAAGCCATTTATGACAAAAAGTCGAAATTATGACATTAAGTCATAACTGAGATGAAAAGATGAAATTATGACTTAAGAGCCATTTATGACAAAAAGACGATATTATGACAATAAGTCATAACTGAGATGAAAAGATGAAATTATGCCTTAAGAAGCCATTTATGACAAAAAGTCGAAATTATGACATTGTCATAACTGAGATGGAAAGATGAAATTATGACTTAAGAAGCCATTTATGACAAAAAGTCGAAATTATGACATTAAGTCATAACTGAGATGAAAAGATGAAATTATGACTTAAGAGCCATTTATGACAAAAAGACGATATTATGACAATAAGTTATAACTGAGATGAAAAGATGAAATTATGACTTAAGAGCCTTTTATGACAAAAAGTCGAAATTATGACTGTCATAACTGAGATGAAAAGATGAAATTATGACTTAAGAGCCATTTATGACAAAAAGTCGAAATTATGACATTAAGTCATAACTGAGATGAAAAGATGAAATTATGACTTAAGAAGCCATTTATGACAAAAAGTCGAAATTATGACATTAAGTCATAACTGAGATGAAAAGATGAAATTATGACTTAAGAGCCATTTATGACAAAAAGTCGAAATTATGACATTAAGTCATAACTGAGATGAAAAGATGAAATTATGACTTAAGAGCCATTTATGACAAAAAGTCGAAATTATGACTGTCATAACTGAGATGAAAAGATGAAATTATGACTTAAGAGCCATTTATGACAAAAAGTCGAAATTATGACATTAAGTCATAACTGAGATGAAAAGATGAAATTATGACTTAAGAAGCCATTTATGACAAAAAGTCGAAATTATGACATTAAGTCATAACTGAGATGAAAAGATGAAATTATGACTTAAGAGCCATTTATGACAAAAAGTCGAAATTATGACTGTCATAACTGAGATGAAAAGATGAAATTATGACTTAAGAGCCATTTATGACAAAAAGTCGAAATTATGACATTAAGTCATAACTGAGATGAAAAGATGAAATTATGACTTAAGAAGCCATTTATGACAAAAAGTCGAAATTATGACATTAAGTCATAACTGAGATGAAAAGATGAAATTATGACTTAAGAGCCATTTATGACAAAAAGTCGAAATTATGACATTAAGTCATAACTGAGATGAAAAGATGAAATTATGACTTAAGAGCCATTTATGACAAAAAGTCGAAATTATGACTGTCATAACTGAGATGAAAAGATGAAATTATGACTTAAGAGCCATTTATGACAAAAAGTCGAAATTATGACATTAAGTCATAACTGAGATGAAAAGATGAAATTATGACTTAAGAAGCCATTTATGACAAAAAGTCGAAATTATGACATTAAGTCATAACTGAGATGAAAAGATGAAATTATGACTTAAGAGCCATTTATGACAAAAAGTCGAAATTATGACATTAAGTCATAACTGAGATGAAAAGATGAAATTATGACTTAAGAGCCATTTATGACAAAAAGTCGAAATGATGACTGTCATAACTGAGATGAAAAGATGAAATTATGACTTAAGAGCCATTTATGGCAAAAAGTCGAAATTATGACATTGTCATAACTGAGATGGAAAGATGAAATTATGACTTAAGAGCCATTTATGGCAAAAAGTCGATATTATGACATTAACTCATAACTGAGATGAAAACATGAAATTATGACTTAAGAGCCATTTATGACAAAAAATCGAAATTATGACATTAAGTCATAACTGAGATGGAAAGATGAAATTATGACTTAAGAGCCATTTATGGCAAAAAGTCGAAATTATGACATTAAGTCATAACTGAGATGGAAAGATGAAATTATGACTTAAGAGCCATTTATGACAAAAAGTCGAAATTATGACTAAGTCATAACTGAGATGAAAAGATGAAATTATGACTTAAGAGCCATTTATGACAAAAAGTCGAAATTATGACATTAAGTCATAACTGAGATGGAAAGATGAAATTATGACTTAAGAGCCATTTATGACAAAAAGTCGAAATGATGACTGTCATAACTGAGATGAAAAGATGAAATTATGACTTAAGAGACATTTATGACAAAAAGTCGAAATTATGACATTAAGTCATAACTGAGATGAAAAGATGAAATTATGACTTAAGAAGCCATTTATGACAAAAAGTCGAAATTATGACATTAAGTCATAACTGAGATGAAAAGATGAAATTATGACTTAAGAGCCATTTATGACAAAAAGTCGAAATTATGACTGTCATAACTGAGATGAAAAGATGAAATTATGACTTAAGAGCCATTTATGACAAAAAGTCGAAATTATGACATTGTCATAACTGAGATGAAAAGATGAAATTATGACTTAAGAGCCATTTATGACAAAAAGTCGAAATTATGACATTAAGTCATAACTGAGATGAAAAGATGAAATTATGACTTAAGAGCCATTTTTGACAAAAAGTCGAAATTATGACATTAAGTCATAACTGAGATGAAAAGATGAAATTATGACTTAAGAGCCATTTATGACAAAAAGTCGAAATGATGACTGTCATAACTGAGATGAAAAGATGAAATTATGACTTAAGAGCCATTTATGACAAAAAGACGATATTATGACAATAAGTAATAACTGAGATGAAAAGATGAAATTATGACTTAAGAGCCATTTATGACAAAAAGTCGAAATTATGACTGTCATAACTGAGATGAAAAGATGAAATTATGACTTAAGAGCCATTTATGGCAAAAAGTCGAAATTATGACATTGTCATAACTGAGATGGAAAGATGAAATTATGCCTTAAGAAGCCATTTATGACAAAAAGTCGAAATTATGACAATAAGTAATAACTGAGATGGAAAGATGAAATTATGACTTAAGAGCCATTTATGACAAAAAGTCGAAATTATGACTGTCATAACTGAGATGAAAAGATGAAATTATGACTTAAGAGCCATTTATGGCAAAAAGTCGAAATTATGACTGTCATAACTGAGATGAAAAGATGAAATTATGACTTAAGAGCCATTTATGACAAAAAGTTGAAATTATGACATTGTCATAACTGAGATGGAAAGATGAAATTATGACTTAAGAAGCCATTTATGACAAAAAGTCGAAATTATGACATTGTCATAACTGAGATTGAAAGATGAAATTATGACTTAAGAAGCCATTTATGACAAAAAGTCGAAATTATGACATTAAGTCATAACTGAGATGGAAAGATGAAATTATGACTTAAGAAGCCATTTATGACAAAAAGTCGAAATTATGACATTAAGTCATAACTGAGATGAAAAGATGAAATTATGACTTAAGAGCCATTTATGACAAAAAGACGATATTATGACAATAAGTCATAACTGAGATGAAAAGATGAAATTATGCCTTAAGAGCCATTTATGACAAAAAGTCGAAATTATGACAATAAGTAATAACTGAGATGGAAAGATGAAATTATGACTTAAGAGCCATTTATGACAAAAAGTCGAAATTATGACTGTCATAACTGAGATGAAAAGATGAAATTATGACTTAAGAGCCATTTATGGCAAAAAGTCGAAATTATGACTGTCATAACTGAGATGAAAAGATGAAATTATGACTTAAGAGCCATTTATGACAAAAAGTTGAAATTATGACATTGTCATAACTGAGATGGAAAGATGAAATTATGACTTAAGAAGCCATTTATGACAAAAAGTCGAAATTATGACATTGTCATAACTGAGATGGAAAGATGAAATTATGACTTAAGAGCCATTTATGACAAAAAGTCGAAATTATGACAATAAGTAATAACTGAGATGGAAAGATGAAATTATGACTTAAGAGCCATTTATGACAAAAAGTCGAAATTATGACTGTCATAACTGAGATGAAAAGATGAAATTATGACTTAAGAGCCATTTATGGCAAAAAGTCGAAATTATGACTGTCATAACTGAGATGAAAAGATGAAATTATGACTTAAGAGCCATTTATGACAAAAAGTTGAAATTATGACATTGTCATAACTGAGATGGAAAGATGAAATTATGACTTAAGAAGCCATTTATGACAAAAAGTCGAAATTATGACATTGTCATAACTGAGATGGAAAGATGAAATTATGACTTAAGAAGCCATTTATGACAAAAAGTCGAAATTATGACATTAAGTCATAACTGAGATGGAAAGATGAAATTATGACTTAAGAAGCCATTTATGACAAAAAGTCGAAATTATGACATTAAGTCATAACTGAGATGAAAAGATGAAATTATGACTTAAGAGCCATTTATGACAAAAAGACGATATTATGACAATAAGTCATAACTGAGATGAAAAGATGAAATTATGCCTTAAGAAGCCATTTATGACAAAAAGTCGAAATTATGACATTGTCATAACTGAGATGGAAAGATGAAATTATGACTTAAGAAGCCATTTATGACAAAAAGTCGAAATTATGACTGTCATAACTGAGATAAAAAGATGAAATTATGACTTAAGAGCCATTTATGGCAAAAAGTCGAAATTATGACTGTCATAACTGAGATGAAAAGATGAAATTATGACTTAAGAGCCATTTATGACAAAAAGTTGAAATTATGACATTGTCATAACTGAGATGGAAAGATGAAATTATGACTTAAGAAGCCATTTATGACAAAAAGTCGAAATTATGACATTGTCATAACTGAGATGGAAAGATGAAATTATGACTTAAGAGCCATTTATGACAAAAAGTCGAAATTATGACATTGTCATAACTGAGATGGAAAGATGAAATTATGACTTAAGAAGCCATTTATGACAAAAAGTCGAAATTATGACATTAAGTCATAACTGAGATGAAAAGATGAAATTATGACTTAAGAGCCATTTATGACAAAAAGACGATATTATGACAATAAGTCATAACTGAGATGAAAAGATGAAATTATGCCTTAAGAAGCCATTTATGACAAAAAGTCGAAATTATGACATTGTCATAACTGAGATGGAAAGATGAAATTATGACTTAAGAAGCCATTTATGACAAAAAGTCGAAATTATGACATTAAGTCATAACTGAGATGAAAAGATGAAATTATGACTTAAGAGCCATTTATGACAAAAAGACGATATTATGACAATAAGTTATAACTGAGATGAAAAGATGAAATTATGACTTAAGAGCCTTTTATGACAAAAAGTCGAAATTATGACTGTCATAACTGAGATGAAAAGATGAAATTATGACTTAAGAGCCATTTATGACAAAAAGTCGAAATTATGACATTAAGTCATAACTGAGATGAAAAGATGAAATTATGACTTAAGAAGCCATTTATGACAAAAAGTCGAAATTATGACATTAAGTCATAACTGAGATGAAAAGATGAAATTATGACTTAAGAAGCCATTTATGACAAAAAGACGATATTATGACAATAAGTCATAACTGAGATGAAAAGATGAAATTATGCCTTAAGAAGCCATTTATGACAAAAAGTCGAAATTATGACATTGTCATAACTGAGATGGAAAGATGAAATTATGACTTAAGAAGCCATTTATGACAAAAAGTCGAAATTATGACTGTCATAACTGAGATAAAAAGATGAAATTATGACTTAAGAGCCATTTATGGCAAAAAGTCGAAATTATGACTGTCATAACTGAGATGAAAAGATGAAATTATGACTTAAGAGCCATTTATGACAAAAAGTTGAAATTATGACATTGTCATAACTGAGATGGAAAGATGAAATTATGACTTAAGAAGCCATTTATGACAAAAAGTCGAAATTATGACATTGTCATAACTGAGATGGAAAGATGAAATTATGACTTAAGAGCCATTTATGACAAAAAGTCGAAATTATGACATTGTCATAACTGAGATGGAAAGATGAAATTATGACTTAAGAAGCCATTTATGACAAAAAGTCGAAATTATGACATTAAGTCATAACTGAGATGAAAAGATGAAATTATGACTTAAGAGCCATTTATGACAAAAAGACGATATTATGACAATAAGTCATAACTGAGATGAAAAGATGAAATTATGCCTTAAGAAGCCATTTATGACAAAAAGTCGAAATTATGACATTGTCATAACTGAGATGGAAAGATGAAATTATGACTTAAGAAGCCATTTATGACAAAAAGTCGAAATTATGACATTAAGTCATAACTGAGATGAAAAGATGAAATTATGACTTAAGAGCCATTTATGACAAAAAGACGATATTATGACAATAAGTTATAACTGAGATGAAAAGATGAAATTATGACTTAAGAGCCTTTTATGACAAAAAGTCGAAATTATGACTGTCATAACTGAGATGAAAAGATGAAATTATGACTTAAGAGCCATTTATGACAAAAAGTCGAAATTATGACATTAAGTCATAACTGAGATGAAAAGATGAAATTATGACTTAAGAAGCCATTTATGACAAAAAGTCGAAATTATGACATTAAGTCATAACTGAGATGAAAAGATGAAATTATGACTTAAGAGCCATTTATGACAAAAAGTCGAAATTATGACATTAAGTCATAACTGAGATGAAAAGATGAAATTATGACTTAAGAGCCATTTATGACAAAAAGTCGAAATTATGACTGTCATAACTGAGATGAAAAGATGAAATTATGACTTAAGAGCCATTTATGACAAAAAGTCGAAATTATGACATTAAGTCATAACTGAGATGAAAAGATGAAATTATGACTTAAGAGCCATTTATGACAAAAAGTCGAAATTATGACTGTCATAACTGAGATGAAAAGATGAAATTATGACTTAAGAGCCATTTATGACAAAAAGTCGAAATTATGACATTAAGTCATAACTGAGATGAAAAGATGAAATTATGACTTAAGAAGCCATTTATGACAAAAAGTCGAAATTATGACATTAAGTCATAACTGAGATGAAAAGATGAAATTATGACTTAAGAGCCATTTATGACAAAAAGTCGAAATTATGACATTAAGTCATAACTGAGATGAAAAGATGAAATTATGACTTAAGAGCCATTTATGACAAAAAGTCGAAATGATGACTGTCATAACTGAGATGAAAAGATGAAATTATGACTTAAGAGCCATTTATGGCAAAAAGTCGAAATTATGACATTGTCATAACTGAGATGGAAAGATGAAATTATGACTTAAGAGCCATTTATGGCAAAAAGTCGATATTATGACATTAACTCATAACTGAGATGAAAACATGAAATTATGACTTAAGAGCCATTTATGACAAAAAATCGAAATTATGACATTAAGTCATAACTGAGATGGAAAGATGAAATTATGACTTAAGAGCCATTTATGGCAAAAAGTCGAAATTATGACATTAAGTCATAACTGAGATGGAAAGATGAAATTATGACTTAAGAGCCATTTATGACAAAAAGTCGAAATTATGACTAAGTCATAACTGAGATGAAAAGATGAAATTATGACTTAAGAGCCATTTATGACAAAAAGTCGAAATTATGACATTAAGTCATAACTGAGATGGAAAGATGAAATTATGACTTAAGAGCCATTTATGACAAAAAATCGAAATTATGACATTAAGTCATAACTGAGATGGAAAGATGAAATTATGACTTAAGAGCCATTTATGGCAAAAAGTCGAAATTATGACATTAAGTCATAACTGAGATGAAAAGATGAAATTATGACTTAAGAGCCATTTATGACAAAAAGTCGAAATTATGACATTAAGTCATAACTGAGATGAAAAGATGAAATTATGACTTAAGAGCCATTTATGACAAAAAGTCGAAATGATGACTGTCATAACTGAGATGAAAAGATGAAATTATGACTTAAGAGCCATTTATGGCAAAAAGTCGAAATTATGACATTGTCATAACTGAGATGGAAAGATGAAATTATGCCTTAAGAAGCCATTTATGACAAAAAGTCGAAATTATGACATTGTCATAACTGAGATGGAAAGATGAAATTATGACTTAAGAAGCCATTTATGACAAAAAGTCGAAATTATGACATTAAGTCATAACTGAGATGAAAAGATGAAATTATGACTTAAGAGCCATTTATGACAAAAAGACGATATTATGACAATAAGTCATAACTGAGATGAAAAGATGAAATTATGACTTAAGAGCCTTTTATGACAAAAAGTCGAAATTATGACTGTCATAACTGAGATGAAAAGATGAAATTATGACTTAAGAAGCCATTTATGACAAAAAGTCGAAATTATGACATTAAGTCATAACTGAGATGAAAAGATGAAATTATGACTTAAGAGCCATTTATGACAAAAAGTCGAAATTATGACTGTCATAACTGAGATGAAAAGATGAAATTATGACTTAAGAGCCATTTATGACAAAAAGTCGAAATTATGACATTAAGTCATAACTGAGATGAAAAGATGAAATTATGACTTAAGAAGCCATTTATGACAAAAAGTCGAAATTATGACATTAAGTCATAACTGAGATGAAAAGATGAAATTATGACTTAAGAGCCATTTTTGACAAAAAGTCGAAATTATGACATTAAGTCATAACTGAGATGAAAAGATGAAATTATGACTTAAGAGCCATTTATGACAAAAAGACGATATTATGACAATAAGTAATAACTGAGATGAAAAGATGAAATTATGACTTAAGAGCCTTTTATGACAAAAAGTCGAAATTATGACTGTCATAACTGAGATGAAAAGATGAAATTATGACTTAAGAGCCATTTATGACAAAAAGTCGAAATTATGACTGTCATAACTGAGATGAAAAGATGAAATTATGACTTAAGAGCCATTTATGACAAAAAGTCGAAATTATGACATTGTCATAACTGAGATGAAAAGATGAAATTATGACTTAAGAGCCATTTATGACAAAAAGTCGAAATTATGACATTAAGTCATAACTGAGATGAAAAGATGAAATTATGACTTAAGAGCCATTTTTGACAAAAAGTCGAAATTATGACATTAAGTCATAACTGAGATGAAAAGATGAAATTATGACTTAAGAGCCATTTATGACAAAAAGTCGAAATGATGACTGTCATAACTGAGATGAAAAGATGAAATTATGACTTAAGAGCCATTTATGACAAAAAGACGATATTATGACAATAAGTAATAACTGAGATGAAAAGATGAAATTATGACTTAAGAGCCATTTATGACAAAAAGTCGAAATTATGACTGTCATAACTGAGATGAAAAGATGAAATTATGACTTAAGAGCCATTTATGGCAAAAAGTCGAAATTATGACATTGTCATAACTGAGATGGAAAGATGAAATTATGCCTTAAGAAGCCATTTATGACAAAAAGTCGAAATTATGACAATAAGTAATAACTGAGATGGAAAGATGAAATTATGACTTAAGAGCCATTTATGACAAAAAGTCGAAATTATGACTGTCATAACTGAGATGAAAAGATGAAATTATGACTTAAGAGCCATTTATGGCAAAAAGTCGAAATTATGACTGTCATAACTGAGATGGAAAGATGAAATTATGACTTAAGAAGCCATTTATGACAAAAAGTCGAAATTATGACATTGTCATAACTGAGATGGAAAGATGAAATTATGACTTAAGAAGCCATTTATGACAAAAAGTCGAAATTATGACATTAAGTCATAACTGAGATGGAAAGATGAAATTATGACTTAAGAAGCCATTTATGACAAAAAGTCGAAATTATGACATTAAGTCATAACTGAGATGAAAAGATGAAATTATGACTTAAGAGCCATTTATGACAAAAAGACGATATTATGACAATAAGTCATAACTGAGATGAAAAGATGAAATTATGCCTTAAGAAGCCATTTATGACAAAAAGTCGAAATTATGACATTGTCATAACTGAGATGGAAAGATGAAATTATGACTTAAGAAGCCATTTATGACAAAAAGTCGAAATTATGACTGTCATAACTGAGATGAAAAGATGAAATTATGACTTAAGAGCCATTTATGGCAAAAAGTCGAAATTATGACTGTCATAACTGAGATGAAAAGATGAAATTATGACTTAAGAGCCATTTATGACAAAAAGTTGAAATTATGACATTGTCATAACTGAGATGGAAAGATGAAATTATGACTTAAGAAGCCATTTATGACAAAAAGTCGAAATTATGACATTGTCATAACTGAGATGGAAAGATGAAATTATGACTTAAGAAGCCATTTATGACAAAAAGTCGAAATTATGACATTAAGTCATAACTGAGATGAAAAGATGAAATTATGACTTAAGAGCCATTTATGACAAAAAGTCGAAATTATGACATTGTCATAACTGAGATGGAAAGATGAAATTATGACTTAAGAAGCCATTTATGACAAAAAGTCGAAATTATGACATTAAGTCATAACTGAGATGAAAAGATGAAATTATGACTTAAGAAGCCATTTATGACAAAAAGTCGAAATTATGACATTAAGTCATAACTGAGATGAAAAGATGAAATTATGCCTTAAGAAGCCATTTATGACAAAAAGTCGAAATTATGACATTGTCATAACTGAGATGGAAAGATGAAATTATGACTTAAGAAGCCATTTATGACAAAAAGTCGAAATTATGACATTGTCATAACTGAGATGGAAAGATGAAATTATGACTTAAGAAGCCATTTATGACAAAAAGTCGAAATTATGACATTGTCATAACTGAGATGGAAAGATGAAATTATGACTTAAGAAGCCATTTATGACAAAAAGTCGAAATTATGACATTAAGTCATAACTGAGATGAAAAGATGAAATTATGCCTTAAGAGCCATTTATGACAAAAAGACGATATTATGACAATAAGTCATAACTGAGATGAAAAGATGAAATTATGCCTTAAGAAGCCATTTATGACAAAAAGTCGATATTATGACATTAAGTCATAACTGAGATGGAAAGATGAAATTATGACTTAAGAAGCCATTTATGACAAAAAGTCGAAATGATGACTGTCATAACTGAGATGAAGAGATGAAATTATGACTTAAGAAGCCATTTATGACAAAAAGACGATATTATGACAATAAGTCATAACTGAGATGAAAAGATGAAATTATGCCTTAAGAAGCCATTTATGACAAAAAGTCGATATTATGACATTAAGTCATAACTGAGATGGAAAGATGAAATTATGACTTAAGAAGCCATTTATGACAAAAAGTCGAAATTATGACATTGTCATAACTGAGATGGAAAGATGAAATTATGCCTTAAGAAGCCATTTATGACAAAAAGTCGAAATTATGACATTGTCATAACTGAGATGGAAAGATGAAATTATGACTTAAGAGCCATTTATGACAAAAAGACGATATTATGACAATAAGTCATAACTGAGATGAAAAGATGAAATTATGCCTTAAGAAGCCATTTATGACAAAAAGTCGAAATTATGACATTGTCATAACTGAGATGGAAAGATGAAATTATGACTTAAGAAGCCATTTATGACAAAAAGTCGAAATTATGACATTAAGTCATAACTGAGATGAAAAGATGAAATTATGACTTAAGAGCCATTTATGACAAAAAGACGATATTATGACAATAAGTTATAACTGAGATGAAAAGATGAAATTATGACTTAAGAGCCTTTTATGACAAAAAGTCGAAATTATGACTGTCATAACTGAGATGAAAAGATGAAATTATGACTTAAGAAGCCATTTATGACAAAAAAATCGAAATTATGACATTAAGTCATAACTGAGATGAAAAGATGAAATTATGACTTAAGAGCCATTTATGACAAAAAGTCGAAATTATGACTGTCATAACTGAGATGAAAAGATGAAATTATGACTTAAGAGCCATTTATGACAAAAAGTCGAAATTATGACATTAAGTCATAACTGAGATGAAAAGATGAAATTATGACTTAAGAAGCCATTTATGACAAAAAGTCGAAATTATGACATTAAGTCATAACTGAGATGAAAAGATGAAATTATGACTTAAGAGCCATTTATGACAAAAAGTCGAAATTATGACATTAAGTCATAACTGAGATGAAAAGATGAAATTATGACTTAAGAGCCATTTATGACAAAAAGTCGAAATGATGACTGTCATAACTGAGATGAAAAGATGAAATTATGACTTAAGAGCCATTTATGGCAAAAAGTCGAAATTATGACATTGTCATAACTGAGATGGAAAGATGAAATTATGACTTAAGAGCCATTTATGGCAAAAAGTCGATATTATGACATTAACTCATAACTGAGATGAAAACATGAAATTATGACTTAAGAGCCATTTATGACAAAAAGTCGAAATTATGACATTAAGTCATAACTGAGATGAAAAGATGAAATTATGACTTAAGAGCCATTTTTGACAAAAAGTCGAAATTATGACATTAAGTCATAACTGAGATGAAAAGATGAAATTATGACTTAAGAGCCATTTATGACAAAAAGACGATATTATGACAATAAGTAATAACTGAGATGAAAAGATGAAATTATGACTTAAGAGCCTTTTATGACAAAAAGTCGAAATTATGACTGTCATAACTGAGATGAAAAGATGAAATTATGACTTAAGAGCCATTTATGACAAAAAGTCGAAATTATGACTGTCATAACTGAGATGAAAAGATGAAATTATGACTTAAGAGCCATTTATGACAAAAAGTCGAAATTATGACATTGTCATAACTGAGATGAAAAGATGAAATTATGACTTAAGAGCCATTTATGACAAAAAGTCGAAATTATGACATTAAGTCATAACTGAGATGAAAAGATGAAATTATGACTTAAGAGCCATTTTTGACAAAAAGTCGAAATTATGACATTAAGTCATAACTGAGATGAAAAGATGAAATTATGACTTAAGAGCCATTTATGACAAAAAGTCGAAATGATGACTGTCATAACTGAGATGAAAAGATGAAATTATGACTTAAGAGCCATTTATGACAAAAAGACGATATTATGACAATAAGTAATAACTGAGATGAAAAGATGAAATTATGACTTAAGAGCCATTTATGACAAAAAGTCGAAATTATGACTGTCATAACTGAGATGAAAAGATGAAATTATGACTTAAGAGCCATTTATGGCAA
>JBBBJY010000205.1:0-23790 GCA_039654625.1 Rhinogobio ventralis | reverse complement strand
ATAAATGCTTCTTAAGTCATAATTTCATCTTTCCATCTCAGTTATGACAATGTCATAATTTCGACTTTTTGTCATAAATGGCTTCTTAAGGCATAATTTCATCTTTCCATCTCAGTTATGACAATGTCATAATTTCGACTTTTTGCCATAAATGGCTCTTAAGTCATAATTTCATCTTTTCATCTCAGTTATGACAGTCATCATTCGACTTTTTGTCATAAATGGCTCTTAAGTCATAATTTCATCTTTTCATCTCAGTTAATTTCGACTTTTTGTCATAAATGGCTCTTAAGTCATAATTTCATCTTTTCATCTCAGTTATGACTTAGTCATAATTTCGACTTTTTGTCATAAAAGGCTCTTAAGTCATAATTTCATCTTTTCATCTCAGTTATGACTTAATGTCATAATTTCATCTTTTCATCTCAGTTATGACTTAATGTCATAATTTCGACTTTTTGTCATAAATGGATCTTAAGTCATAATTTCATCTTTTCATCTCAGTTATGACAGTCATAATTTCGACTTTTTGTCATAAAAGGCTCTTAAGTCATAATTTCATCTTTTCATCTCAGTTATGACTTAATGTCATAATTTCATCTTTTCATCTCAGTTATGACTTAATGTCATAATTTCATCTTTTCATCTCAGTTATGACTTAATGTCATAATTTCGACTTTTTGTCATAAATGGCTTCTTAAGTCATAATTTCATCTTTTCATCTCAGTTATGACTTAATGTCATAATTTCGACTTTTTGTCATAAATGGCTCTTAAGTCATAATTTCATCTTTTCATCTCAGTTATGACAGTCATAATTTCGACTTTTTGTCATAAATGGCTCTTAAGTCATAATTTCATCTTTTCATCTCAGTTATGACTTAATGTCATAATTTCGACTTTTTGTCATAAATGGCTTCTTAAGTCATAATTTCATCTTTTCATCTCAGTTATGACAGTCATAATTTCGACTTTTTGTCATAAAAGGCTCTTAAGTCATAATTTCATCTTTTCATCTCAGTTATGACTTATTGTCATAATATCGTCTTTTTGTCATAAATGGCTCTTAAGTCATAATTTCATCTTTTCATCTCAGTTATGACTTAATGTCATAATTTCGACTTTTTGTCATAATGGCTCTTAAGTCATAATTTCATCTTTTCATCTCAGTTATGACTTAATGTCATAATTTCGACTTTTTGTCATAAATGGCTTCTTAAGTCATAATTTCATCTTTCCATCTCAGTTATTACTTATTGTCATAATATCGTCTTTTTGTCATAAATGGCTCTTAAGTCATAATTTCATCTTTTCATCTCAGTTATGACAGTCATCATTTCGACTTTTTGTCATAAATGGCTTCTTAAGGCATAATTTCATCTTTCCATCTCAGTTATGACAATGTCATAATTTCGACTTTTTGTCATAAATGGCTTCTTAAGGCATAATTCATCTTTCCATCTCAGTTATGACAATGTCATAATTTCGACTTTTTGCCATAAATGGCTCTTAAGTCATAATTTCATCTTTTCATCTCAGTTATGACAGTCATCATTTCGACTTTTTGTCATAATGGCTCTTAAGTCATAATTTCATCTTTTCATCTCAGTTATGACTTAATGTCATAATTTCGACTTTTTGTCATAAATGGCTCTTAAGTCATAATTTCATCTTTTCATCTCAGTTATGACAGTCATCATTTCGACTTTTTGTCATAAATGGCTTCTTAAGGCATAATTTCATCTTTCCATCTCAGTTATGACAATGTCATAATTTCGACTTTTTGTCATAAATGGCTTCTTAAGGCATAATTTCATCTTTCCATCTCAGTTATGACAATGTCATAATTTCGACTTTTTGCCATAAATGGCTCTTAAGTCATAATTTCATCTTTTCATCTCAGTTATGACAGTCATCATTTCGACTTTTTGTCATAAATGGCTCTTAAGTCATAATTTCATCTTTTCATCTCAGTTATGACTTAATGTCATAATTTCGACTTTTTGTCATAAATGGCTTCTTAAGTCATAATTTCATCTTTTCATCTCAGTTATGACAGTCATCATTTCGACTTTTTGTCATAAATGGCTCTTAAGTCATAATTTCATCTTTTCATCTCAGTTATGACTTAATGTCATAATTTCGACTTTTTGTCATAAATGGCTCTTAAGTCATAATTTCATCTTTCCATCTCAGTTATGACTTAATGTCATAATTTCGACTTTTTGTCATAAATGGCTTCTTAAGTCATAATTTCATCTTTTCATCTCAGTTATGACAGTCATAATTTCGACTTTTTGTCATAAAAGGCTCTTAAGTCATAATTTCATCTTTTCATCTCAGTTATTACTTATTGTCATAATATCGTCTTTTTGTCATAAATGGCTCTTAAGTCATAATTTCATCTTTTCATCTCAGTTATGACAGTCATCATTTCGACTTTTTGTCATAAATGGCTCTTAAGTCATAATTTCATCTTTTCATCTCAGTTGACTTAATGTCATAATTTCGACTTTTTGTCATAAATGGCTTCTTAAGTCATAATTTCATCTTTTCATCTCAGTTATGACTTAATGTCATAATTTCGACTTTTTGTCATAAATGGCTCTTAAGTCATAATTTCATCTTTTCATCTCAGTTATGACAGTCATAATTTCGACTTTTTGTCATAAATGGCTCTTAAGTCATAATTTCATCTTTTCATCTCAGTTATGACTTAATGTCATAATTTCGACTTTTTGTCATAAATGGCTTCTTAAGTCATAATTTCATCTTTTCATCTCAGTTATGACAGTCATAATTTCGACTTTTTGTCATAAAAGGCTCTTAAGTCATAATTTCATCTTTTCATCTCAGTTATGACTTATTGTCATAATATCGTCTTTTTGTCATAAATGGCTCTTAAGTCATAATTTCATCTTTTCATCTCAGTTATGACTTAATGTCATAATTTCGACTTTTTGTCATAAATGGCTTCTTAAGTCATAATTTCATCTTTCCATCTCAGTTATGACAATGTCATAATTTCGACTTTTTGTCATAAATGGCTTCTTAAGGCATAATTTCATCTTTCCATCTCAGTTATGACAATGTCATAATTTCGACTTTTTGCCATAAATGGCTCTTAAGTCATAATTTCATCTTTTCATCTCAGTTATGACAGTCATCATTTCGACTTTTTGTCATAAATGGCTCTTAAGTCATAATTTCATCTTTTCATCTCAGTTATGACTTAATGTCATAATTTCGACTTTTTGTCATAAATGGCTCTTAAGTCATAATTTCATCTTTTCATCTCAGTTATGACTTAGTCATAATTTCGACTTTTTGTCATAAAAGGCTCTTAAGTCATAATTTCATCTTTTCATCTCAGTTATGACTTAATGTCATAATTTCATCTTTTCATCTCAGTTATGACTTAATGTCATAATTTCGACTTTTTGTCATAAATGGATCTTAAGTCATAATTTCATCTTTTCATCTCAGTTATGACAGTCATAATTTCGACTTTTTGTCATAAAAGGCTCTTAAGTCATAATTTCATCTTTTCATCTCAGTTATGACTTAATGTCATAATTTCATCTTTTCATCTCAGTTATGACTTAATGTCATAATTTCATCTTTTCATCTCAGTTATGACTTAATGTCATAATTTCGACTTTTTGTCATAAATGGCTCTTAAGTCATAATTTCATCTTTTCATCTCAGTTATGACAGTCATAATTTCGACTTTTTGTCATAAATGGCTCTTAAGTCATAATTTCATCTTTTCATCTCAGTTATGACAGTCATAATTTCGACTTTTTGTCATAAATGGCTCTTAAGTCATAATTTCATCTTTTCATCTCAGTTATGACTTAATGTCATAATTTCATCTTTTCATCTCAGTTATGACTTAATGTCATAATTTCGACTTTTTGTCATAAATGGCTCTTAAGTCATAATTTCATCTTTTCATCTCAGTTATGACAGTCATAATTTCGACTTTTTGTCATAAAAGGCTCTTAAGTCATAATTTCATCTTTTCATCTCAGTTATGACTTAATGTCATAATTTCATCTTTTCATCTCAGTTATGACTTAATGTCATAATTTCATCTTTTCATCTCAGTTATGACTTAATGTCATAATTTCGACTTTTTGTCAAAAATGGCTCTTAAGTCATAATTTCATCTTTTCATCTCAGTTATGACTTAATGTCATAATTTCGACTTTTTGTCATAAATGGCTCTTAAGTCATAATTTCATCTTTTCATCTCAGTTATGACTTAATGTCATAATTTCGACTTTTTGTCATAAATGGCTCTTAAGTCATAATTTCATCTTTTCATCTCAGTTATGACAGTCATAATTTCGACTTTTTGTCATAAATGGCTCTTAAGTCATAATTTCATCTTTTCATCTCAGTTATGACTTAATGTCATAATTTCATCTTTTCATCTCAGTTATGACTTAATGTCATAATTTCATCTTTTCATCTCAGTTATGACTTAATGTCATAATTTCGACTTTTTGTCAAAAATGGCTCTTAAGTCATAATTTCATCTTTTCATCTCAGTTATGACTTAATGTCATAATTTCGACTTTTTGTCAAAAATGGCTCTTAAGTCATAATTTCATCTTTTCATCTCAGTTATGACTTAATGTCATAATTTCGACTTTTTGTCATAAATGGCTCTTAATGTCATAATTTCATCTTTTCATCTCAGTTATGACTTAATGTCATAATTTCGACTTTTTGTCATAAATGGCTCTTAAGTCATAATTTCATCTTTTCATCTCAGTTATGACAGTCATAATTTCGACTTTTTGTCATAAATGGCTCTTAAGTCATAATTTCATCTTTTCATCTCAGTTATGACAGTCATAATTTCGACTTTTTGTCATAAATGGCTCTTAAGTCATAATTTCATCTTTTCATCTCAGTTATGACTTAATGTCATAATTTCATCTTTTCATCTCAGTTATGACTTAATGTCATAATTTCATCTTTTCATCTCAGTTATGACTTAATGTCATAATTTCGACTTTTTGTCAAAAATGGCTCTTAAGTCATAATTTCATCTTTTCATCTCAGTTATGACTTAATGTCATAATTTCGACTTTTTGTCATAAATGGCTCTTAAGTCATAATTTCATCTTTTCATCTCAGTTATGACTTAATGTCATAATTTCATCTTTTCATCTCAGTTATGACTTAATGTCATAATTTCATCTTTTCATCTCAGTTATGACTTAATGTCATAATTTCGACTTTTTGTCAAAAATGGCTCTTAAGTCATAATTTCATCTTTTCATCTCAGTTATGACTTAATGTCATAATTTCGACTTTTTGTCATAAATGGCTCTTAAGTCATAATTTCATCTTTTCATCTCAGTTATGACTTAATGTCATAATTTCATCTTTTCATCTCAGTTATGACTTAATGTCATAATTTCATCTTTTCATCTCAGTTATGACTTAATGTCATAATTTCGACTTTTTGTCAAAAATGGCTCTTAAGTCATAATTTCATCTTTTCATCTCAGTTATGACTTAATGTCATAATTTCGACTTTTTGTCATAAATGGCTCTTAAGTCATAATTTCATCTTTTCATCTCAGTTATGACTTAATGTCATAATTTCGACTTTTTGTCATAAATGGCTTCTTAAGTCATAATTTCATCTTTTCATCTCAGTTATGACAGTCATAATTTCGACTTTTTGTCATAAATGGCTCTTAAGTCATAATTTCATCTTTTCATCTCAGTTATGACTTATTGTCATAATATCGTCTTTTTGTCATAAATGGCTCTTAAGTCATAATTTCATCTTTTCATCTCAGTTATGACTTAATGTCATAATTTCGACTTTTTGTCATAAATGGCTCTTAAGTCATAATTTCATCTTTTCATCTCAGTTATGACAGTCATAATTTCGACTTTTTGTCATAAATGGCTCTTAAGTCATAATTTCATCTTTTCATCTCAGTTATGACTTATTGTCATAATATCGTCTTTTTGTCATAAATGGCTCTTAAGTCATAATTTCATCTTTTCATCTCAGTTATGACTTAATGTCATAATATCGACTTTTTGTCAAAAATGGCTCTTAAGTCATAATTTCATCTTTTCATCTCAGTTATGACTTAATGTCATAATTTCGACTTTTTGTCATAAATGGCTCTTAAGTCATAATTTCATCTTTTCATCTCAGTTATGACAGTCATAATTTCGACTTTTTGTCATAAATGGCTCTTAAGTCATAATTTCATCTTTTCATCTCAGTTATGACTTATTGTCATAATATCGTCTTTTTGTCATAAATGGCTCTTAAGTCATAATTTCATCTTTTCATCTCAGTTATGACTTAATGTCATAATTTCGACTTTTTGTCATAAATGGCTCTTAAGTCATAATTTCATCTTTTCATCTCAGTTATGACAATGTCATAATTTCAACTTTTTGTCATAAATGGCTCTTAAGTCATAATTTCATCTTTCCATCTCAGTTATGACTTAATGTCATAATTTCGACTTTTTGTCATAAATGGCTCTTAAGTCATAATTTCATCTTTCCATCTCAGTTATGACTTAATGTCATAATTTCATCTTTCCATCTCAGTTATGACAATGTCATAATTTCGACTTTTTGTCATAAAAGGCACTTAAGTCATAATTTCATCTTTTCATCTCAGTTATGACAGTCATAATTTCGACTTTTTGTCATAAATGGCTCTTAAGTCATAATTTCATCTTTTCATCTCAGTTATGACTTAATGTCATAATTTCGACTTTTTGTCATAAATGGCTTCTTAAGTCATAATTTCATCTTTTCATCTCAGTTATGACTTAATGTCATAATTTCGACTTTTTGTCATAAATGGCTCTTAAGTCATAATTTCATCTTTTCATCTCAGTTATGACAATGTCATAATTTCAACTTTTTGTCATAAATGGCTCTTAAGTCATAATTTCATCTTTCCATCTCAGTTATGACTTAATGTCATAATTTCGACTTTTTGTCATAAATGGCTCTTAAGTCATAATTTCATCTTTCCATCTCAGTTATGACTTAATGTCATTATTTCATCTTTCCATCTCAGTTATGACAATGTCATAATTTCGACTTTTTGTCATAAAAGGCACTTAAGTCATAATTTCATCTTTTCATCTCAGTTATGACTTAATGTCATAATTTCGACTTTTTGTCATAAAAGGCTCTTAAGTCATAATTTCATCTTTTCATCTCAGTTATGACTTAATGTCATAATATCGACTTTTTGTCATAAATGGCTTCTTAAGTAATAATTTCATCTTTTCATCTCAGTTATGACTTAATATCATAATTTCATCTTTCCATCTCAGTTATGACTTAATGTCATAATTTCGACTTTTTGTCATAAATGGCTCTTAAGTCATAATTTCATCTTTTCATCTCAGTTATGACAGTCATAATTTCGACTTTTTGTCATAAAAGGCTCTTAAGTCATAATTTCATCTTTTCATCTCAGTTATGACTTATTGTCATAATATCGTCTTTTTGTCATAAATGGCTCTTAAGTCATAATTTCATCTTTTCATCTCAGTTATGACTTAATGTCATAATTTCGACTTTTTGTCATAAATGGCTCTTAAGTCATAATTTCATCTTTTCATCTCAGTTATGACAGTCATAATTTCGACTTTTTGTCATAAAAGGCTCTTAAGTCATAATTTCATCTTTTCATCTCAGTTATGACTTATTGTCATAATATCGTCTTTTTGTCATAAATGGCTCTTAAGTCATAATTTCATCTTTTCATCTCAGTTATGACTTAATGTCATAATTTCGACTTTTTGTCATAAATGGCTCTTAAGTCATAATTTCATCTTTTCATCTCAGTTATGACAGTCATAATTTCGACTTTTTGTCATAAAAGGCTCTTAAGTCATAATTTCATCTTTTCATCTCAGTTATGACTTAATGTCATAATATCGACTTTTTGCCATAAATGGCTCTTAAGTCATAATTTCATCTTTTCATCTCAGTTATGACTTAATGTCATAATTTCGACTTTTTGTCATAAATGGCTCTTAAGTCATAACTTCATCTTTTCATCTCAGTTATGACAATGTCATAATTTCGACTTTTTGTCATAAATGGCTTCTTAAGTCATAATTTCATGTTTTCATCTCAGTTATGACTTAATGTCATAATATCGACTTTTTGCCATAAATGGCTCTTAAGTCATAATTTCATCTTTTCATCTCAGTTATGACTTAGTCATAATTGCGACTTTTTGTCATAAATGGCTCTTAAGTCATAATTTCATCTTTTCATCTCAGTTATGACAGTCATAATTTCGACTTTTTGTCATAAATGGCTCTTAAGTCATAATTTCATCTTTTCATCTCAGTTATGACAGTCATAATTTCGACTTTTTGCCATAAATGGCTCTTAAGTCATAATTTCATCTTTCCATCTCAGTTATGACTTAATGTCATAATTTCGACTTTTTGTCATAAATGGCTCTTAAGTCATAATTTCATCTTTTCATCTCAGTTATGACTTGGTCATAATTGCGACTTTTTGTCATAAATGGCTCTTAAGTCATAATTTCATCTTTCCATCTCAGTTATGACTTAATGTCATAATATCGACTTTTTGCCATAAATGGCTCTTAAGTCATAATTTCATCTTTTCATCTCAGTTATGACTTAGTCATAATTGCGACTTTTTGTCATAAATGGCTCTTAAGTCATAATTTCATCTTTTCATCTCAGTTATGACAGTCATAATTTCGACTTTTTGTCATAAATGGCTCTTAAGTCATAATTTCATCTTTCCATCTCAGTTATGACTTAGTCATAATTTCGACTTTTTGCCATAAATGGCTCTTAAGTCATAATTTCATCTTTCCATCTCAGTTATGACTTAATGTCATAATTTCGACTTTTTGTCATAAATGGCTCTTAAGTCATAATTTCATCTTTTCATGTCAGTTATGACTTAATGTCATAATATCGACTTTTTGTCATAAATGGCTTCTTAAGTCATAATTTCATCTTTTCATCTCAGTTATGACTTAATATCATAATTTCATCTTTCCATCTCAGTTATGACTTAATGTCATAATTTCGACTTTTTGTCATAAATGGCTCTTAAGTCATAATTTCATCTTTTCATCTCAGTTATGACTTAATATCATAATTTCATCTTTCCATCTCAGTTATGACTTAATGTCATAATATCGACTTTTTGTCATAAATGGCTTCTTAAGTCATAATTTCATCTTTTCATCTCAGTTATGACTTAATATCATAATTTCATCTTTTCATCTCAGTTATGACTTAATGTCATAATTTCGACTTTTTGTCATAAAAGGCTCTTAAGTCATAATTTCATCTTTTCATCTCAGTTATGACTTAATGTCATAATTTCGACTTTTTGTCATAAATGGCTCTTAAGTCATAATTTCATCTTTTCATCTCAGTTATGACTTAATGTCATAATTTCGACTTTTTGTCATAAATGGCTTCTTAAGTCATAATTTCATCTTTTCATCTCAGTTATGACAGTCATAATTTCGACTTTTTGTCATAAAAGGCTCTTAAGTCATAATTTCATCTTTTCATCTCAGTTATGACTTAATATCATAATTTCATCTTTCCATCTCAGTTATGACTTAATGTCATAATATCGACTTTTTGCCATAAATGGCTTCTTAAGTCATAATTTCATCTTTTCATCTCAGTTATGACTTAATGTCATAATATCGACTTTTTGCCATAAATGGCTTCTTAAGTCATAATTTCATCTTTCCATCTCAGTTATGACTTAATGTCATAATATCGACTTTTTGCCATAAATGGCTTCTTAAGTCATAATTTCATCTTTCCATCTCAGTTATGACTTAATGTCATAATTTAATCTTTCCATCTCAGTTATGACTTAATGTCATAATTTCGACTTTTTGCCATAAATGGCTTCTTAAGTCATAATTTCATCTTTCCATCTCAGTTATGACAGTCATAATTTCGACTTTTTGCCATAAATGGCTTCTTAAGTCATAATTTCATCTTTCCATCTCAGTTATGACTTAATGTCATAATTTCGACTTTTTGTCATAAATGGCTCTTAAGTCATAATTTCATATTTTCATCTCAGTTATGACAGTCATAATTTCGACTTTTTGTCATAAAAGGCTCTTAAGTCATAATTTCATCTTTCCATCTCAGTTATGACTTAATGTCATAATTTCGACTTTTTGCCATAAATGGCTTCTTAAGTCATAATTTCATCTTTTCATCTCAGTTATGACAGTCATAATTTCGACTTTTTGTCATAAAAGGCTCTTAAGTCATAATTTCATCTTTTCATCTCAGTTATGACTTAATATCATAATTTCATCTTTCCATCTCAGTTATGACTTAATGTCATAATATCGACTTTTTGCCATAAATGGCTTCTTAAGTCATAATTTCATCTTTCCATCTCAGTTATGACAGTCATAATTTCGACTTTTTGCCATAAATGGCTTCTTAAGTCATAATTTCATCTTTCCATCTCAGTTATGACTTAATGTCATAATTTCGACTTTTTGTCATAAATGGCTCTTAAGTCATAATTTCATATTTTCATCTCAGTTATGACAGTCATAATTTCGACTTTTTGTCATAAAAGGCTCTTAAGTCATAATTTCATCTTTTCATCTCAGTTATGACTTAATGTCATAATTTCGACTTTTTGTCATAAATGGCTCTTAAGTCATAATTCATATTTTCATCTCAGTTATGACAGTCATAATTTCGACTTTTTGTCATAAAAGGCTCTTAAGTCATAATTTCATCTTTTCATCTCAGTTATGACTTAATGTCATAATTTCGACTTTTTGTCATAAATGGCTCTTAAGTCATAATTTCATCTTTTCATCTCAGTTATGACTTAATGTCATAATTTCGACTTTTTGTCATAAATGGCTTCTTAAGTCATAATTTCATCTTTTCATCTCAGTTATGACAGTCATAATTTCGACTTTTTGTCATAAAAGGCTCTTAAGTCATAATTTCATCTTTTCATCTCAGTTATGACTTAATATCATAATTTCATCTTTCCATCTCAGTTATGACTTAATGTCATAATATCGACTTTTTGCCATAAATGGCTTCTTAAGTCATAATTTCATCTTTCCATCTCAGTTATGACAGTCATAATTTCGACTTTTTGCCATAAATGGCTTCTTAAGTCCATAATTTCATCTTTCCATCTCAGTTATGACTTAATGTCATAATTTCGACTTTTTGTCATAAATGGCTCTTAAGTCATAATTTCATATTTTCATCTCAGTTATGACAGTCATAATTTCGACTTTTTGTCATAAAAGGCTCTTAAGTCATAATTTCATCTTTTCATCTCAGTTATGACTTAATATCATAATTTCATCTTTCCATCTCAGTTATGACTTAATGTCATAATATCGACTTTTTGCCATAAATGGCTCTTAAGTCATAATTTCATCTTTCCATCTCAGTTATGACTTAATGTCATAATTTCGACTTTTTGTCATAAATGGCTCAAGTCATAATTTCATCTTTTCATCTCAGTTATGACTTAATGTCATAATTTCGACTTTTTGTCATAAATGGCTCTTAAGTCATAATTTCATCTTTCCATCTCAGTTATGACTTAATGTCATAATTTCGACTTTTTGTCATAAATGGCTCAAGTCATAATTTCATCTTTTCATCTCAGTTATGACTTAGTCATAATTTCGACTTTTTGTCATAAATGGCTCTTAAGTCATAATTTCATCTTTCCATCTCAGTTATGACTTAATGTCATAATTTCATCTTTTCATCTCAGTTATGAGTTAATGTCATAATTTCAACTTTTTGCCATAAATGGCTCTTAAGTCATAATTTCATCTTTCCATCTCAGTTATGAGTTAGTCATAATTTCAACTTTTTGCCATAAATGGCTCTTAAATCATAATTTCATCTTTTCATCTCAGTTATGACTTAGTCATAATTTCGACTTTTTGTCATAAATGGCTCTTAAGTCATAATTTCATCTTTCCATCTCAGTTATGAGTTAATGTCATAATTTCAACTTTTTGCCATAAATGGCTCTTAAGTCATAATTTCATATTTTCATCTCAGTTATGACTTAATGTCATAATATCGACTTTTTGTCATAAATGGCTTCTTAAGTCATAATTTCATCTTTTCATCTCAGTTATGACTTAATGTCATAATTTCGACTTTTTGTCATAAATGGCTCTTAAGTCATAATTTCATATTTTCATCTCAGTTATGACTTGGTCATAATTGCGACTTTTTGTCATAAATGGCTCTTAAGTCATAATTTCATCTTTCCATCTCAGTTATGACTTAATGTCATAATTTCGACTTTTTGTCATAAATATGGCTTCTTAAGTCATAATTTCATCTTTTCATCTCAGTTATGACTTAATATCATAATTTCATCTTTCCATCTCAGTTATGACTTAATGTCATAATTTCGACTTTTTGTCATAAATGGCTCTTAAGTCATAATTTCATCTTTTCATCTCAGTTATGACTTAATGTCATAATATCGACTTTTTGTCATAAATGGCTTCTTAAGTCATAATTTCATCTTTTCATCTCAGTTATGACTTAATATCATAATTTCATCTTTCCATCTCAGTTATGACTTAATGTCATAATTTCGACTTTTTGTCATAAATGGCTCTTAAGTCATAATTTCATATTTTCATCTCAGTTATGACAGTCATAATTTGGACTTTTTGTCATAAAAGGCTCTTAAGTCATAATTTCATCTTTTCATCTCAGTTATGACTTAATGTCATAATTTCGACTTTTTGTCATAAATGGCTTCTTAAGTCATAATTTCATCTTTTCATCTCAGTTATGACAGTCATAATTTCGACTTTTTGTCATAAAAGGCTCTTACGTCATAATTTCATCTTTTCATCTCAGTTATGACTTAATATCATAATTTCATCTTTCCATCTCAGTCATGACTTAATGTCATAATATCGACTTTTTGCCATAAATGGCTTCTTAAGTCATAATTTCATCTTTCCATCTCAGTTATGACAGTCATAATTTCGACTTTTTGCCATAAATGGCTTCTTAAGTCATAATTTCATCTTTCCATCTCAGTTATGACAATGTCATAATTTCATCTTTTCATCTCAGTTATGACTTAGTCATAATTGCGACTTTTTGTCATAAATGGCTCTTAAGTCATAATTTCATCTTTTCATCTCAGTTATGACAGTCATAATTTCGACTTTTTGTCATAAATGGCTCTTAAGTCATAATTTCATCTTTCCATCTCAGTTATGACTTAGTCATAATTTCGACTTTTTGCCATAAATGGCTCTTAAGTCATAATTTCATCTTTCCATCTCAGTTATGACTTAATGTCATAATTTCGACTTTTTGTCATAAATGGCTCTTAAGTCATAATTTCATCTTTTCATCTCAGTTATGACTTGGTCATAATTGCGACTTTTTGTCATAAATGGCTCTTAAGTCATAATTTCATCTTTCCATCTCAGTTATGACTTAATGTCATAATTTCGACTTTTTGTCATAAATATGGCTTCTTAAGTCATAATTTCATCTTTTCATCTCAGTTATGACTTAATGTCATAATTTCGATTTTTTGTCATAAATGGCTCTTAAGTCATAATTTCATGTTTTCATCTCAGTTATGAGTTAATGTCATAATATCGACTTTTTGCCATAAATGGCTCTTAAGTCATAATTTCATCTTTTCATCTCAGTTATGACTTAGTCATAATTGCGACTTTTTGTCATAAATGGCTCTTAAGTCATAATTTCATATTTCCATCTCAGTTATGACTTAGTCATAATTTCGACTTTTTGTCATAAATGGCTCTTAAGTCATAATTTCATCTTTTCATCTCAGTTATGAGTTAATGTCATAATTTCAACTTTTTGCCATAAATGGCTCTTAAGTCATAATTTCATCTTTCCATCTCAGTTATGACTTAATGTCATAATTTCGACTTTTTGTCATAAATGGCTCTTAAGTCATAATTTCATCTTTTCATCTCAGTTATGACTTAGTCATAATTTCGACTTTTTGTCATAAATGGCTCTTAAGTCATAATTTCATCTTTCCATCTCAGTTATGACTTAATGTCATAATTTCGACTTTTTGCCATAAATGGCTCTTAAGTCATAATTTCATCTTTCCATCTCAGTTATGAGTTAATGTCATAATTTCAACTTTTTGCCATAAATGGCTCTTAAGTCATAATTTCATCTTTCCATCTCAGTTATGACTTAATGTCATAATTTCGACTTTTTGTCATAAATGGCTCAAGTCATAATTTCATCTTTTCATCTCAGTTATGACTTAATGTCATAATTTCGACTTTTTGTCATAAATGGCTCTTAAGTCATAATTTCATCTTTCCATCTCAGTTATGACTTAATGTCATAATTTCGACTTTTTGTCATAAATGGCTCAAGTCATAATTTCATCTTTTCATCTCAGTTATGACTTAGTCATAATTTCGACTTTTTGTCATAAATGGCTCTTAAGTCATAATTTCATCTTTCCATCTCAGTTATGACAGTCATAATTTCAACTTTTTGCCATAAATGGCTCTTAAATCATAATTTCATCTTTCCATCTCAGTTATGACTTAATGTCATAATTTCGACTTTTTGTCATAAATGGCTCTTAAGTCATAATTTCATCTTTCCATCTCAGTTATGAGTTAGTCATAATTTCAACTTTTTGCCATAAATGGCTCTTAAATCATAATTTCATCTTTCCATCTCAGTTATGACTTAATGTCATAATTTCGACTTTTTGTCATAAATGGCTCAAGTCATAATTTCATCTTTTCATCTCAGTTATGACTTAGTCATAATTTCAACTTTTTGCCATAAATGGCTCTTAAGTCATAATTTCATCTTTCCATCTCAGTTATGAGTTAGTCATAATTTCAACTTTTTGCCATAAATGGCTCTTAAATCATAATTTCATCTTTCCATCTCAGTTATGACTTAATGTCATAATTTCGACTTTTTGTCATAAATGGCTCTTAAGTCATAATTTCATCTTTTCATCTCAGTTATGACTTAGTCATAATTTCGACTTTTTGTCATAAATGGCTCTTAAGTCATAATTTCATCTTTCCATCTCAGTTATGAGTTAATGTCATAATTTCAACTTTTTGCCATAAATGGCTCTTAAGTCATAATTTCATCTTTTCATCTCAGTTATGAGTTAATGTCATAATTTCAACTTTTTGCCATAAATGGCTCTTAAGTCATAATTTCATCTTTCCATCTCAGTTATGACTTAATGTCATAATTTCGACTTTTTGTCATAAATGGCTCAAGTCATAATTTCATCTTTTCATCTCAGTTATGACTTAATGTCATAATTTTGACTTTTTGTCATTAATGGCTTCTTAAGTCATAATTTCATCTTTCCATCTCAGTTATGACAGTCATAATTTCGACTTTTTGCCATAAAAGGCTCTTAAGTCATAATTTCATCTTTCCATCTCAGTTATGACTTAATATCATAATTTCGACTTTTTGTCATAAATGGCTTCTTAAGGCATACTTTCATGTTTTCATCTCAGTTATGACAGTCATCATTTCGACTTTTTGTCATAAATGGCTCTTAAGTCATAATTTCATCTTTTCATCTCAGTTATGACTTAATGTCATAATTTCGACTTTTTGTCATAAATGGCTCTTAAGTCATAATTTTTATCTTTTCATCTCAGTTATGACTTAATGTCATAATTTCGACTTTTTGTCATAAATGGCTTCTTAAGTCATAATTTCATCTTTTCATCTCAGTTATGACAGTCATAATTTCGACTTTTTGTCATAAAAGGCTCTTAAGTCATAATTTCATCTTTTCATCTCAGTTATGACTTAATATCATAATTTCATCTTTCCATCTCAGTTATGACTTAATGTCATAATATCGACTTTTTGCCATAAATGGCTTCTTAAGTCATAATTTCATCTTTCCATCTCAGTTATGACAGTCATAATTTCGACTTTTTGCCATAAATGGCTTCTTAAGTCATAATTTCATCTTTCCATCTCAGTTATGACAATGTCATAATTTCATCTTTTCATCTCAGTTATGACTTAGTCATAATTGCGACTTTTTGTCATAAATGGCTCTTAAGTCATAATTTCATCTTTTCATCTCAGTTATGACAGTCATAATTTCGACTTTTTGTCATAAATGGCTCTTAAGTCATAATTTCATCTTTCCATCTCAGTTATGACTTAGTCATAATTTCGACTTTTTGCCATAAATGGCTCTTAAGTCATAATTTCATCTTTTCATCTCAGTTATGACTTGGTCATAATTGCGACTTTTTGTCATAAATGGCTCTTAAGTCATAATTTCATCTTTCCATCTCAGTTATGACTTAATGTCATAATTTCGACTTTTTGTCATAAATGGCTCTTAAGTCATAATTTCATCTTTTCATCTCAGTTATGACTTGGTCATAATTGCGACTTTTTGTCATAAATGGCTCTTAAGTCATAATTTCATCTTTCCATCTCAGTTATGACTTAATGTCATAATTTCGACTTTTTGCCATAAATGGCTCTTAAGTCATAATTTCATCTTTCCATCTCAGTTATGACTTAATGTCATAATTTCGACTTTTTGTCATAAATGGCTCTTAAGTCATAATTTCATCTTTTCATCTCAGTTATGACTTGGTCATAATTGCGACTTTTTGTCATAAATGGCTCTTAAGTCATAATTTCAACTTTCCATCTCAGTTATGACTTAATGTCATAATTTCGACTTTTTGCCATAAATGGCTCTTAAGTCATAATTTCATCTTTCCATCTCAGTTATGACTTAGTCATAATTTCGACTTTTTGCCATAAATGGCTCTTAAGTCATAATTTCATCTTTCCATCTCAGTTATGAGTTAATGTCATAATTTCAACTTTTTGCCATAAATGGCTCTTAAGTCATAATTTCATCTTTTCATCTCAGTTATGACTTAATGTCATAATTTCGACTTTTTGTCATAAATGGCTCAAGTCATAATTTCATCTTTTCATCTCAGTTATGACTTAATGTCATAATTTCGACTTTTTGTCATAAATGGCTCTTAAGTCATAATTTCATCTTTCCATCTCAGTTATGACTTAATGTCATAATTTCGACTTTTTGTCATAAATGGCTCAAGTCATAATTTCATCTTTTCATCTCAGTTATGACTTAGTCATAATTTCGACTTTTTGTCATAAATGGCTCTTAAGTCATAATTTCATCTTTCCATCTCAGTTATGACTTAATGTCATAATTTCATCTTTTCATCTCAGTTATGACAGTCATAATTTCGACTTTTTGTCATAAAAGGCTCTTAAGTCATAATTTCATCTTTTCATCTCAGTTATGACTTAATATCATAATTTCATCTTTCCATCTCAGTTATGACTTAATGTCATAATATCGACTTTTTGCCATAAATGGCTTCTTAAGTCATAATTTCATCTTTCCATCTCAGTTATGACAGTCATAATTTCGACTTTTTGCCATAAATGGCTTCTTAAGTCATAATTTCATCTTTCCATCTCAGTTATGACAATGTCATAATTTCATCTTTTCATCTCAGTTATGACTTAGTCATAATTGCGACTTTTTGTCATAAATGGCTCTTAAGTCATAATTTCATCTTTTCATCTCAGTTATGACAGTCATAATTTCGACTTTTTGTCATAAATGGCTCTTAAGTCATAATTTCATCTTTCCATCTCAGTTATGACTTAGTCATAATTTCGACTTTTTGCCATAAATGGCTCTTAAGTCATAATTTCATCTTTTCATCTCAGTTATGACTTGGTCATAATTGCGACTTTTTGTCATAAATGGCTCTTAAGTCATAATTTCATCTTTCCATCTCAGTTATGACTTAATGTCATAATTTCGACTTTTTGTCATAAATGGCTCTTAAGTCATAATTTCATCTTTTCATCTCAGTTATGACTTGGTCATAATTGCGACTTTTTGTCATAAATGGCTCTTAAGTCATAATTTCATCTTTCCATCTCAGTTATGACTTAATGTCATAATTTCGACTTTTTGCCATAAATGGCTCTTAAGTCATAATTTCATCTTTCCATCTCAGTTATGACTTAATGTCATAATTTCGACTTTTTGTCATAAATGGCTCTTAAGTCATAATTTCATCTTTTCATCTCAGTTATGACTTGGTCATAATTGCGACTTTTTGTCATAAATGGCTCTTAAGTCATAATTTCAACTTTCCATCTCAGTTATGACTTAATGTCATAATTTCGACTTTTTGCCATAAATGGCTCTTAAGTCATAATTTCATCTTTCCATCTCAGTTATGACTTAATGTCATAATTTCGACTTTTTGCCATAAATGGCTCTTAAGTCATAATTTCATCTTTCCATCTCAGTTATGAGTTAATGTCATAATTTCAACTTTTTGCCATAAATGGCTCTTAAGTCATAATTTCATCTTTCCATCTCAGTTATGACTTAATGTCATAATTTCGACTTTTTGTCATAAATGGCTCAAGTCATAATTTCATCTTTTCATCTCAGTTATGACTTAGTCATAATTTCGACTTTTTGTCATAAATGGCTCTTAAGTCATAATTTCATCTTTCCATCTCAGTTATGACTTAATGTCATAATTTCATCTTTTCATCTCAGTTATGAGTTAATGTCATAATTTCAACTTTTTGTCATAAATGGCTCTTAAGTCATAATTTCATCTTTCCATCTCAGTTATGACTTAATGTCATAATTTCGACTTTTTGTCATAAATGGCTCAAGTCATAATTTCATCTTTTCATCTCAGTTATGACTTAGTCATAATTTCAACTTTTTGCCATAAATGGCTCTTAAGTCATAATTTCATCTTTCCATCTCAGTTATGAGTTAATGTCATAATTTCAACTTTTTGTCATAAATGGCTCTTAAGTCATAATTTCATCTTTCCATCTCAGTTATGACTTAATGTCATAATTTCGACTTTTTGTCATAAATGGCTCAAGTCATAATTTCATCTTTTCATCTCAGTTATGACTTAGTCATAATTTCGACTTTTTGTCATAAATGGCTCTTAAGTCATAATTTCATCTTTCCATCTCAGTTATGACTTAATGTCATAATTTCGACTTTTTGTCATAAATGGCTCAAGTCATAATTTCATCTTTTCATCTCAGTTATGACTTAGTCATAATTTCAACTTTTTGCCATAAATGGCTCTTAAGTCATAATTTCATCTTTCCATCTCAGTTATGAGTTAGTCATAATTTCAACTTTTTGCCATAAATGGCTCTTAAATCATAATTTCATCTTTCCATCTCAGTTATGACTTAATGTCATAATTTCGACTTTTTGTCATAAATGGCTCAAGTCATAATTTCATCTTTTCATCTCAGTTATGACTTAGTCATAATTTCAACTTTTTGTCATAAATGGCTCTTAAGTCATAATTTCATCTTTCCATCTCAGTTATGACTTAATGTCATAATTTCGACTTTTTGTCATAAATGGCTCAAGTCATAATTTCATCTTTTCATCTCAGTTATGACTTAGTCATAATTTCAACTTTTTGCCATAAATGGCTCTTAAGTCATAATTTCATCTTTCCATCTCAGTTATGAGTTAGTCATAATTTCAACTTTTTGCCATAAATGGCTCTTAAATCATAATTTCATCTTTCCATCTCAGTTATGACTTAATGTCATAATTTCGACTTTTTGTCATAAATGGCTCTTAAGTCATAATTTCATCTTTTCATCTCAGTTATGACTTAGTCATAATTTCGACTTTTTGTCATAAATGGCTCTTAAGTCATAATTTCATCTTTCCATCTCAGTTATGACTTAATGTCATAATTTCAACTTTTTGCCATAAATGGCTCTTAAGTCATAATTTCATCTTTCCATCTCAGTTATGAGTTAATGTCATAATTTCAACTTTTTGCCATAAATGGCTCTTAAGTCATAATTTCATCTTTTCATCTCAGTTATGAGTTAATGTCATAATTTCAACTTTTTGCCATAAATGGCTCTTAAGTCATAATTTCATCTTTCCATCTCAGTTATGACTTAATGTCATAATTTCGACTTTTTGTCATAAATGGCTCAAGTCATAATTTCATCTTTTCATCTCAGTTATGACTTAATGTCATAATTTTGACTTTTTGTCATAAATGGCTTCTTAAGTCATAATTTCATCTTTCCATCTCAGTTATGACAGTCATAATTTCGACTTTTTGCCATAAAAGGCTCTTAAGTCATAATTTCATCTTTCCATCTCAGTTATGACTTAATATCATAATTTCGACTTTTTGTCATAAATGGCTTCTTAAGGCATACTTTCATGTTTTCATCTCAGTTATGACAGTCATCATTTTGACTTTTTGTCATAAATGGCTCTTAAGTCATAATTTCATCTTTTCATCTCAGTTATGACTTAATGTCATAATTTCGACTTTTTGTCATAAATGGCTCTTAAGTCATAATTTCATCTTTTCATCTCAGTTATGACAATGTCATAATTTCGACTTTTTGTCATAAATGGCTTCTTAAGGCATACTTTCATGTTTTCATCTCAGTTATGACAGTCATCATTTTGACTTTTTGTCATAAATGGCTCTTAAGTCATAATTTCATGTTTTCATCTCAGTTATGACTTAATGTCATAATATCGACTTTTTGCCATAAATGGCTCTTAAGTCATAATTTCATCTTTCCATCTCAGTTATGAGTTAATGTCATAATTTCATCTTTCCATCTCAGTTATGAGTTAATGTCATAATTTCAACTTTTTGCCATAAATGGCTCTTAAGTCATAATTTCATCTTTCCATCTCAGTTATGACTTAATGTCATAATTTCGACTTTTTGTCATAAATGGCTCAAGTCATAATTTCATTTTTTCATCTCAGTTATGACTTAATGTCATAATTTCGACTTTTTGTCATAAATGGCTCAAGTCATAATTTCATCTTTTCATCTCAGTTATGACTTAGTCATAATTTCGACTTTTTGTCATAAATGGCTCTTAAGTCATAATTTCATCTTTCCATCTCAGTTATGACTTAATGTCATAATTTCATCTTTTCATCTCAGTTATGAGTTAATGTCATAATTTCAACTTTTTGCCATAAATGGCTCTTAAGTCATAATTTCATCTTTCCATCTCAGTTATGAGTTAGTCATAATTTCAACTTTTTGCCATAAATGGCTCTTAAATCATAATTTCATCTTTCCATCTCAGTTATGACTTAATGTCATAATTTCGACTTTTTGTCATAAATGGCTCTTAAGTCATAATTTCATCTTTTCATCTCAGTTATGACTTAATGTCATAATTTCGACTTTTTGTCATAAATATGACTTCTTAAGTCATAATTTCATCTTTCCATCTCAGTTATGACTTAATGTCATAATTTCGACTTTTTGCCATAAATGGCTCTTTAGTCATAATTTCATCTTTCCATCTCAGTTATGAGTTAATGTCATAATTTCAACTTTTTGCCATAAATGGCTCTTAAGTCATAATTTCATCTTTCCATCTCAGTTATGACTTAATGTCATAATTTCGACTTTTTGCCATAAATGGCTCTTAAGTCATAATTTCATCTTTCCATCTCAGTTATGACTTAATGTCATAATTTCGACTTTTTGTCATAAATGGCTCTTAAGTCATAATTTCATCTTTTCATCTCAGTTATGACTTGGTCATAATTGCGACTTTTTGTCATAAATGGCTCTTAAGTCATAATTTCAACTTTCCATCTCAGTTATGACTTAATGTCATAATTTCGACTTTTTGCCATAAATGGCTCTTAAGTCATAATTTCATCTTTCCATCTCAGTTATGACTTAGTCATAATTTCGACTTTTTGCCATAAATGGCTCTTAAGTCATAATTTCATCTTTCCATCTCAGTTATGAGTTAATGTCATAATTTCAACTTTTTGCCATAAATGGCTCTTAAGTCATAATTTCATCTTTTCATCTCAGTTATGACTTAATGTCATAATTTCGACTTTTTGTCATAAATGGCTCAAGTCATAATTTCATCTTTTCATCTCAGTTATGACTTAATGTCATAATTTCGACTTTTTGTCATAAATGGCTCTTAAGTCATAATTTCATCTTTCCATCTCAGTTATGACTTAATGTCATAATTTCGACTTTTTGTCATAAATGGCTCAAGTCATAATTTCATCTTTTCATCTCAGTTATGACTTAGTCATAATTTCGACTTTTTGTCATAAATGGCTCTTAAGTCATAATTTCATCTTTCCATCTCAGTTATGACTTAATGTCATAATTTCATCTTTTCATCTCAGTTATGACAGTCATAATTTCGACTTTTTGTCATAAAAGGCTCTTAAGTCATAATTTCATCTTTTCATCTCAGTTATGACTTAATATCATAATTTCATCTTTCCATCTCAGTTATGACTTAATGTCATAATATCGACTTTTTGCCATAAATGGCTTCTTAAGTCATAATTTCATCTTTCCATCTCAGTTATGACAGTCATAATTTCGACTTTTTGCCATAAATGGCTTCTTAAGTCATAATTTCATCTTTCCATCTCAGTTATGACAATGTCATAATTTCATCTTTTCATCTCAGTTATGACTTAGTCATAATTGCGACTTTTTGTCATAAATGGCTCTTAAGTCATAATTTCATCTTTTCATCTCAGTTATGACAGTCATAATTTCGACTTTTTGTCATAAATGGCTCTTAAGTCATAATTTCATCTTTCCATCTCAGTTATGACTTAGTCATAATTTCGACTTTTTGCCATAAATGGCTCTTAAGTCATAATTTCATCTTTTCATCTCAGTTATGACTTGGTCATAATTGCGACTTTTTGTCATAAATGGCTCTTAAGTCATAATTTCATCTTTCCATCTCAGTTATGACTTAATGTCATAATTTCGACTTTTTGTCATAAATGGCTCTTAAGTCATAATTTCATCTTTTCATCTCAGTTATGACTTGGTCATAATTGCGACTTTTTGTCATAAATGGCTCTTAAGTCATAATTTCATCTTTCCATCTCAGTTATGACTTAATGTCATAATTTCGACTTTTTGCCATAAATGGCTCTTAAGTCATAATTTCATCTTTCCATCTCAGTTATGACTTAATGTCATAATTTCGACTTTTTGTCATAAATGGCTCTTAAGTCATAATTTCATCTTTTCATCTCAGTTATGACTTGGTCATAATTGCGACTTTTTGTCATAAATGGCTCTTAAGTCATAATTTCAACTTTCCATCTCAGTTATGACTTAATGTCATAATTTCGACTTTTTGCCATAAATGGCTCTTAAGTCATAATTTCATCTTTCCATCTCAGTTATGACTTAATGTCATAATTTCGACTTTTTGCCATAAATGGCTCTTAAGTCATAATTTCATCTTTTCATCTCAGTTATGAGTTAATGTCATAATTTCAACTTTTTGCCATAAATGGCTCTTAAGTCATAATTTCATCTTTCCATCTCAGTTATGACTTAATGTCATAATTTCGACTTTTTGTCATAAATGGCTCAAGTCATAATTTCATCTTTTCATCTCAGTTATGACTTAGTCATAATTTCGACTTTTTGTCATAAATGGCTCTTAAGTCATAATTTCATCTTTCCATCTCAGTTATGACTTAATGTCATAATTTCATCTTTTCATCTCAGTTATGAGTTAATGTCATAATTTCAACTTTTTGTCATAAATGGCTCTTAAGTCATAATTTCATCTTTCCATCT
>JBBBJY010000043.1:25000-117500 GCA_039654625.1 Rhinogobio ventralis | reverse complement strand
TCCTCACCTGGATCTTCACGCTCGTCTTCCTCGTCCTGCTGGTGCTGAAGCTGGATGGCAAGGTCAAGTGGAGCTGGTTCCTGATCTTCCTGCCCGTCTGGATCTTTGACGGCGTGCTGCTGCTGCTGCTGGGCGTGAAGGTGGCGGGTCGGTGCCGGGCGGGGTACGACCCGCGGCTGAAGGTGTGGTACCTGCTGGCTCTGATGATGAAGGTGGGCTTCTGTCTGACCCTGTGCGCGCGGCTGGAGCTCATCATCGCCCTGCGGCCGCTCCTCATCTGTGTGCCGCTATGGACGCTGCTGACCGGAGCCATGATCCAGCTGGGATACAACATCCTGCCGCAGCGGAGCGACTGACACACACACACCCCCGCAGCGGAGCGACTGACACACACACACCCCCGCAGCGGAGCGACTGACACACACACACCCCCGCAGCGGAGCGACTGACACACACACACACCCCCGCAGCGGAACGACTGACACACACACACACCCCCGCAGCGGAGCGACTGACACACACACACACCCCCGCAGCGGAGCGACTGACACACACACACCCCCGCAGCGGAGCGACTGACACACACACACCCCCGCAGCGGAGCGACTGACACACACACACACCCCCGCAGCGGAGCGACTGACACACACACACACCCCCGCAGCGGAGCGACTGACACACACACACACCCCCGCAGCGGAGCGACTGACACACACACACCCCCCCGCAGCGGAGCGACTGACACACACACACACCCCCGCAGCGGAACGACTGACACACACACACACCCCCGCAGCGGAGCGACTGACACACACACACCCCCCCGCAGCGGAGCGACTGACACACACACACACCCCCGCAGCGGAGCGACTGACACACACACACACCCCCGCAGCGGAGCGACTGACACACACACACACCCCCGCAGCGGAGCGACTGACACACACACACACCCCCGCAGCGGAGCGACTGACACACACACACACCCCCGCAGCGGAGCGACTGACACACACACACACCCCCGCAGCGGAGCGACTGACACACACACACACCCCCGCAGCGGAGCGACTGACACACACACACACCCCCGCAGCGGAGCGTCTGACACACACACACACACACCCCCACAGCGGAGCGACTGACACACACACACACACCCCCACAGCGGAGCGACTGACACACACACACACCCCCACAGCGGAGCGACTGACACACACACACACCCCCACAGCGGAGCGACTGACACACACACACACCCCCACAGCGGAGCGTCTGACACACACACACACACACCCCCACAGCGGAGCGACTGACACACACACACACCCCCACAGCGGAGCGACTGACACACACACACACCCCCACAGCGGAGCGACTGACACACACACACACCCCCACAGCGGAGCGACTGACACACACACACACCCCCACAGCGGAGCGACTGACACACACACACACCCCCACAGCGGAGCGACTGACACACACACACACCCCCACAGCGGAGCGACTGACACACACACACACACACTGCCACAGCAAAGCGACTGACACACACACACATTGCCACAGCGAAGCGACTGACACACACACACACACACTGCCACAGCAAAGCGACTGACACACACACACATTGCCACAGCGAAGCGACTGACACACACACACACACACACACTGCCAAAGCGGAGCGACTGACACACACCCACACACACATATGAACACATTGAACTCACACACACACATATGAACACATTCAAAACACACAAATTGGACTCTTAAAGTTTGATATTTGTTTGTGTCATTGCGGTAATAAGTGAGTTTGTCGTTGTTGTCCTGTGCTGATGTTTTCCTCTGAATCTCTGCCTGTAAACAGACGTTTATTACCTGATAAATAAACTACAGGAGCGATGAATCCGACGTAAACGTGAGCAAACGTCTCTGTCATCACTTCGTCTGAGAGTGAAGGATTTCTCTATCGACAACATCACAATAGCATGCAGCGATCAGGCACAACATTATGACCACCTTCCTAATATTGTGTTGGTCCCCCTGACCCGTCTCTGATGGACTCCTCTAGACCCCTGAAGGTGTGCTGTGGTGTCTGGCACCAAGATGTTAGCAGCAGAACCTTTATGTCCTGTAAGTTGTGAGGTGGGGCCTCCATGGATCGGGCTTCTTTGTTCAGCACATCCCACAGATGCTCGATTGGATTGAGATCTGGGGAATTTGGAGGCCAAGTCAACACCTCAAACTCGTTGTTGTGCTCCTCAAACCATTCCTGAAGCATTTGTGCTTTGTGTCAGGAGCATTATCCTGCTGGAAGAGCCACAGCCACCAGGGAATACCGTTTCCATGAAAGGCTGTACATGGTCTCAACAATGCTTAGGTAGGTGGTACGTGTCAAAGTAACATCCACATGGATGGCAGGACCCAAGGTTTCCCAGCAGAACATTGTCCAAAGCATCACACTGCCTCCACCGGCTTGCCTTCTTCCCATAGTGCATCCTGGTGCCATGTGTTCCCCAGGTAAGCCACGCACACGCACCCGGCCATCCACGTGATGTAAAAGAACACGTGATTCCTCAGACCAGGCCACCTTCTTCCATTGCTCCGTGGTCCAGTTCTGATGCTCACGTGCCACTGTTGGCGGTGGACAGGGGTCAGCGGCTATGCAGCCCCATACGCAACAAACTGAGATGCTCTGTGTATTCTGACACCTTTCTATCAGAACCAGCATTAACTTCTTGAGCAATTTGAGCTCCAGTAGCTCGTCTGTTTGATCGGACCACACGGGCCAGCCTTCGCTCCCCACGTGCATCAATGAGCCTTGGCCGCCCATGACCCTGTCATATATCCCACCCACTAACAGGAGCCGTGATGAAGAGATCATTAGTGTTATTCACTTCACCGGTCATAATGTTATGCCTGATTGGTGTATGCCAATGAAGGTCAAAGGTCATGTTTATTTCTAACTCTAAACCCTCTAAACTCCTATCCTGACTGCATCATGACCTGATAAAGTAATTAATAAAAAAAGATTCAGACATGGGAAGGCTTGAGTATGTCCGAGTAATAAAGGGGGAGGTGGGTGGATGGAGATGAGGTGAATAAGAGTGTAAGATGTATTGATGTGTGTCTGCTCTTTATACTTGATGCAAAATAGACATTAATATCAGCTCAATCCAGCAGTCCCACAGTGTGACGAGTGATTTATTTATATGTGTAATAATGAAACACGAATAAGAAACTGTCCCTGTACTCAATCAGTCCAGAACATCAGCGGTCAGATGAAGCAGTGCAACATGTGACCAGGAGGTGGCGCTGTAGACTCGACTCAGACTCAGCTTTAGGGAACAGGATGTTTCTTTAGAATCTGCTCAGGCTGTGTTAGGAATCAACAGTTTACATATTTCCTGAAATTAACCCTCATTGATTTGGGTAACTAACCAAGATCTGAGTGTATCAGAGCAGTGTAACTGTCCCTTCGGTGAGTGGAGCTCTGGACACACGCTCAGAGTCCTGACTTCGTGCTGCTTCACATGGACATCAGTGCATCAGCTAACATCCTCTGACCCTCAGAAACATCTCAAAGAGGACTGAGTGTTTATCAGCGTTACTGACCAATGAGAAGCGAGGAGATTCCACCACTTCCTGCTGTCCGTGTTCCAGAATGTTCCTGTGTGTCACTGGCTGGAGGGAAAGTATTTTTGTGCAAGGACTTTCACGTGTGTGTGTGTGAGAGAGTGTGTGTGACTGCTAATACAAGTAAATACCAGTGCGGATTATGTGTGTTGAGATAAAATTTGAATGATATGGCTGTACCCATGTGTCTTGACATTGTGTAAGTGTGTGTGTGTGTGTGTGTGTAGAAGAGGGAAGCTATGCGATCGACTGCAGGGTCGCGTCAGGGCTTGTTGAAGAACATTCCTGAACTCTCAGCTGCTCGGAGAAACTTTCTCTTCCATCTTCTCAGTCACACCAGAGTCAACAGCATCACACACACACTCACACCCACTCACTCTCACACACACTTATACACTCACACACACTCTCTCACACACTCACAAACACACGCACACACACCATCTCTCACACACACACTATGACTTGTGTGTGTGTGTGTGTGTGAGAGATGGTGAACAGGTTCTTTCTCATTGTGATTATTAAGTGTGTTAAGTGATTACACTGTGTGTGTCGTACATCTGTGAGTGTCGTACATCTGTGTGTGTCGTACATCGGTGAGTGTCGTACATCTGTGTGTGTCGTACATCTGTGTGTGACGTAGAGTGTCGTACACTCATGAGCGTCGTACATCTGTGAGCGTCGTACATCAGTGAGTGTCGTACATCGGCGAGCGTCGTACAGTGTCGTACATCGGTGCGTGTCGTACATCGGTGCGTGTCGTACATCGGTGAGCGCCGTACATTGGTGAGTGTCGTACACCGGTGAGTGTCGTACATCGGTGAGTGTTGGCGTGTCATACATCGGTGAGTGTTGTACATCGGCGAGCGTCGTACAGTGTCGTACATCGGTGAGTGTCGTACATCGGTGAGTGTCGTACATCGGTGAGTGTTGTACATCGGCGAGCGTCGTACAGTGTCGTACATCGGTGAGCGTCGTACATCGGTGAGTGTCGTACATCTGTGTGTGTCGTACATCGGTGAGTGTCGTACATCTGTGTGTGTCGTACATCTGTGTGTGACGTAGAGTGTCGTACACTCATGAGCGTCGTACATCTGTGAGCGTCGTACATCAGTGAGTGTCGTACATCGGCGAGCGTCGTACAGTGTCGTACATCGGTGAGTGTCGTACATCGGTGAGTGTCGTACATCGGTGAGCGCCGTACATTGGTGAGTGTCGTACACCGGTGAGTGTCGTACATCGGTGAGTGTTGGCGTGTCATACATCGGTGAGTGTTGTACATCGGCGAGCGTCGTACAGTGTCGTACATCGGTGAGTGTCGTACGTCGGTGAGTGTCGTACGTCGGTGAGTGTTGGCGTGTCGTACATCAGTGAGTGTCGTACATCGGTGAGCGTCGTACATCGGTGAGTGTCGTACATCGGTGAGTGTCGTACATCGGTGAGTGTCGTACATCGGTGAGTGTCGTACATCTGTGAGTGTCGTACATCTGTGAGTGTCTTACATCTGTGAGTGTCGTACATCGGTGAGTGTTGGCGTGTCGTACATCGGTGAGTGTTGTACATCGGCGAGCGTCGTACAGTGTCGTACATCGGTGAGCGTCGTACATCGGTGAGCGTCGTACATCGGTGAGCGTCGTACATCGGTGAGTGTTGGCGTGTCGTACATCGGTGAGTGTTGTACATCGGCGAGCGTCGTACATCGGTGAGTGTCGTACATCGGCGAGCGTCGTACAGTGTCGTACAGTGTCGTACATCGGTGAGCGCCGTACATCGGTGAGCGCCGTACATCGGTGAGCGTCGTACATCGGTGAGTGTCGTACATCGGTGAGCGGCGTACATCGGTGAGCGTCGTACATTGGTGAGTGTTGTACATCGGTGAGTGTTGCCGTGTCGTACATCGGTGAGTGTTGTACATCGGCGAGCGTCGTACAGTGTCGTACATCGGTGAGCGTCGTACATCGGTGAGCGCCGTACATCGGTGAGCGTCGTACACCGGTGTACACCGGTGAGCGTCGTACATCGGCGAGCGTCGTACATCGGCGAGCGCCGTACGTCGGCGAGCGGCTTACATCGGCGAGCGGCGTACATCGGCGAGCGCCGTACATCGGCGAGCGCCGTACATCGGTGAGTATCGTACATCGGCAAGCGTCGTACAGTGTCGTACATCGGTGAGCGTCGTACATCGGTGAGCGTCGTACATCGGTGAGTGTTGGTATGTCGTACATCGGTGAGTGTCGTACATCGGTGAGTGTCGTACATCGGTGAGCGCCGTACATCGGTGAGCGTCGTACATCGGTGAGCGTCGAACATCGGTGAGCGCCGTACATCGGTGAGCGTCGTACATCGGCGAGCGTCGTACAGTGTCGTACATCGGTGAGCGTCGTACATCGGTGAGTGTCGTACATCTGTGTGTGTCGTACATCGGTGAGTGTCGTACATCTGTGTGTGTCGTACATCTGTGTGTGACGTAGAGTGTCGTACACTCATGAGCGTCGTACATCTGTGAGCGTCGTACATCAGTGAGTGTCGTACATCGGCGAGCGTCGTACAGTGTCGTACATCGGTGAGTGTCGTACATCGGTGAGTGTCGTACATCGGTGAGCGCCGTACATTGGTGAGTGTCGTACACCGGTGAGTGTCGTACATCGGTGAGTGTTGGCGTGTCATACATCGGTGAGTGTTGTACATCGGCGAGCGTCGTACAGTGTCGTACATCGGTGAGTGTCGTACGTCGGTGAGTGTCGTACGTCGGTGAGTGTTGGCGTGTCGTACATCAGTGAGTGTCGTACATCGGTGAGCGTCGTACATCGGTGAGTGTCGTACATCGGTGAGTGTCGTACATCGGTGAGTGTCGTACATCGGTGAGTGTCGTACATCTGTGAGTGTCGTACATCTGTGAGTGTCTTACATCTGTGAGTGTCGTACATCGGTGAGTGTTGGCGTGTCGTACATCGGTGAGTGTTGTACATCGGCGAGCGTCGTACAGTGTCGTACATCGGTGAGCGTCGTACATCGGTGAGCGTCGTACATCGGTGAGCGTCGTACATCGGTGAGTGTTGGCGTGTCGTACATCGGTGAGTGTTGTACATCGGCGAGCGTCGTACATCGGTGAGTGTCGTACATCGGCGAGCGTCGTACAGTGTCGTACAGTGTCGTACATCGGTGAGCGCCGTACATCGGTGAGCGCCGTACATCGGTGAGCGTCGTACATCGGTGAGTGTCGTACATCGGTGAGCGGCGTACATCGGTGAGCGTCGTACATTGGTGAGTGTTGTACATCGGTGAGTGTTGCCGTGTCGTACATCGGTGAGTGTTGTACATCGGCGAGCGTCGTACAGTGTCGTACATCGGTGAGCGTCGTACATCGGTGAGCGCCGTACATCGGTGAGCGTCGTACACCGGTGTACACCGGTGAGCGTCGTACATCGGCGAGCGTCGTACATCGGCGAGCGCCGTACGTCGGCGAGCGGCTTACATCGGCGAGCGGCGTACATCGGCGAGCGCCGTACATCGGCGAGCGCCGTACATCGGTGAGTATCGTACATCGGCAAGCGTCGTACAGTGTCGTACATCGGTGAGCGTCGTACATCGGTGAGCGTCGTACATCGGTGAGTGTTGGTATGTCGTACATCGGTGAGTGTCGTACATCGGTGAGTGTCGTACATCGGTGAGCGCCGTACATCGGTGAGCGTCGTACATCGGTGAGCGTCGAACATCGGTGAGCGCCGTACATCGGTGAGCGTCGTACATCGGTGAGCGTCGTACATCGGTGAGCGTCGTACATCGGTGAGCGTCGTACATCGGTGAGTGTTGGCGTGTCGTACATCGGTGAGCCCCGTACATCGGTGAGTGTCGTACATCGGTGAGTGTTGGCGTGTTGTACATCGGTGAGTGTCGTACATCGGTGAGTGTTGGCGTGTTGTACATCGGTGAGCGCCGTACATCGGTGAGCGCCGTACATCGGTGAGTATCGTACATCGGCAAGCGTCGTACAGTGTCGTACATCAGTGAGTGTCGTACATCGGCGAGTGTTGTACATCGTTGAGTGTTGGCGTGTCGTACATCAGTGAGTGTCGTACATCGGTGAGTGTCGTACATCGGTGAGCGTTGTACATCGGTGAGCGCCGTACATCGGTGAGTGTTGTACATCGGTGAGTGTTGTACATCGGTGAGTGTTGTACATCGGTGAGTGTCGTACATCGGTGAGCGGCGTACATCGGTTAGTGTTGGCGTGTCATACATCGGTGAGTATCGTACATCGGCAAGCGTCGTACAGTGTCGTACATCAGTGAGTGTCGTACATCGGCGAGTGTTGTACATCGTTGAGTGTTGGCGTGTCGTACATCGGTGAGTGTCGTACATCGGTGAGTGTCGTACATTGGTGAGTGTTGTACATCGGTGAGCGTTGTACATCGGTGAGCGCTGTACATCGGTGAGCGCTGTACATCGGTGAGTGTTGGCGTGTCATACATCGGTGAGTATCGTACATCGGCAAGCGTCGTACAGTGTCGTACATCAGTGAGTGTCGTACATCGGCGAGTGTTGTACATCGTTGAGTGTTGGCGTGTCGTACATTGGTGAGTGTTGGTGTGTCGTACATCGGTGAGCGCCGTATACCGGTGAGTGTCGTACATCGGTGAGTGTTGCCGTGTTGTACATCGGTGAGTGTCGTACATCGGTGAGTGTTGGCGTGTCGCACATCAGTGAGTGTTGGCGTGTCGTACATCGGTGAGTGTCGTACATTGGTGAGTGTTGGCGTGTCGTACATCGGTGAGCGTCGTACATCGGTGAGTGTTGGTGTGTCGTACATCGGTGAGTGTTGTACATCGGTGAGCGGCGTACATCGGTGAGCGTCGTACATCGGTGAGCGGCGTACATCGGCGAGCGGCGTACATCGGCGAGCGGCGTACATCGGCGAGCGGCGTACATCGGTGAGCGCCGTACATCGGTGAGTGTTGGCGTGTCGTACATCGGCAAGCGTCGTACAGTGTCGTACATCAGTGAGTGTTGGCGTGTCGTACATCGGCAAGCGTCGTACAGTGTCGTACATCAGTGAGTGTTGGCGTGTCGTACATCAGTGAGTGTCGTACATTGGTGAGTGTTGTACATCGGTGAGTGTTGGCGTGTCGTACATCGGTGAGTGTTGTACATCGTTGAGTGTTGGTGTGTCGTACATCAGTGAGTGTCGTACATCAGTGAGTGTCGTACATTGGTGAGTGTTGTACATCGGTGAGTGTTGGCGTGTCGTACATCGGCGAGCGTCGTACAGTGTCGTACATCGGTGAGCGGCGTACATCGGTGAGCGTCGTACATCGGTGAGCGTCGTACACCGGTGAGGGTCGTACATTGGTGAGTGTCGTACATCGGTGAGCGCCGTACATCGGTGAGTTTTGTACATCGGTGAGTGTCGTACATCGGTGAGCGCCGTACATCGGTGAGTGTCGTACATCGGTGAGTGTCGTACAACGGTGAGCGCCGTACATCGGTGAGTGTTGGCGCGTCGTACATCGGTGAGTGTTCAACATAGGTGAGTATTGGCGTGTCGCACATCGGTGAGTGTTGGCGTGTCGTACATCGGTGAGTGTCGGCGTGTCGTACATCGGTGAGTGTCGTATATCGGTGAGCGTCGTACATCGGTGAGCGTCGTACACCGGTGAGCGTCGTACACCGGTGAGCGTCGTACACCGGTGAGCGGCGTACATCGGTGAGCGTCGTACACCGGTGAGTGTCGTACATCGGTGAGTGTCGTACACCGGTGAGTGTTGGCGTGTCGTACATCGGTGAGCGTTGTACATCGGTGAGTGTTGGCGTGTCGTACATCGGTGAGTGTCGTACATCGGTGAGTGTTGGCGTGTCGTACATTGGTGAGTGTTGGTGTGTCGTACATCGGTGAGCGCCGTATACCGGTGAGTGTCGTACATCGGTGAGTGTTGGCGTGTTGTACATCGGTGAGTGTCGTACATCGGTGAGTGTTGGCGTGTCGCACATCAGTGAGTGTTGGCGTGTCGTACATCGGTGAGTGTCGTACATCGGTGAGTGTTGGCGTGTCGCACATCAGTGAGTGTTGGCGTGTCGTACATCGGTGAGTGTCGTACATTGGTGAGTGTTGGCGTGTCGTACATCGGTGAGCGTCGTACATCGGTGAGTGTTGGTGTGTCGTACATCGGTGAGTGTTGTACATTGGTGAGTGTTGTACATCGGTGAGTGTTGGCGTGTCGTACATCGGCGAGCGTCGTACAGTGTCGTACATCGGTGAGCGGCGTACATCGGTGAGCGTCGTACATCGGTGAGCGTCGTACACCGGTGAGGGTCGTACATTGGTGAGTGTCGTACATCGGTGAGCGCCGTACATCGGTGAGTTTTGTACATCGGTGAGTGTCGTACATCGGTGAGCGCCGTACATCGGTGAGTGTCGTACATCGGTGAGTGTCGTACAACGGTGAGCGCCGTACATCGGTGAGTGTTGGCGCGTCGTACATCGGTGAGTGTTCAACATAGGTGAGTATTGGCGTGTCGCACATCGGTGAGTGTTGGCGTGTCGTACATCGGTGAGTGTCGGCGTGTCGTACATCGGTGAGTGTCGTATATCGGTGAGCGCCGTACATCGGTGAGCGTCGTACACCGGTGAGCGTCGTACACCGGTGAGCGTCGTACACCGGTGAGCGTCGTACATCGGTGAGCGGCGTACATCGGTGAGCGTCGTACACCGGTGAGTGTCGTACATCGGTGAGTGTCGTACACCGGTGAGTGTTGGCGTGTCGTACATCGGTGAGCGTTGTACATCGGTGAGTGTTGGCGTGTCGTACATCGGTGAGTGTCGTACATCGGTGAGTGTCGTACATCGGTGAGTGTCGTACATCGGTGAGCGCCGTACATCGGTGAGTGTTGTACATCGGTGAGTGTCGTACATCGATGAGCGCCGTACATCGGTGAGCGTCGTACATTGGTGAGCGTCGCACAAATCCGTGAGGGTCGTACACCGGTGAGCGTCGTACATCGGTGAGCGTCATACATCGGTGAGCGTCGTACATCGGTGAGTGTTGGCGTGTCGCACATCAGTGAGTGTTGGCGTGTCGTACATCGGTGAGTGTCGTACATTGGTGAGTGTTGGCGTGTCGTACATCGGTGAGCGTCGTACATCGGTGAGTGTTGGTGTGTCGTACATCGGTGAGTGTTGTACATCGGTGAGCGGCGTACATCGGTGAGCGTCGTACATCGGTGAGCGGCGTACATCGGCGAGCGGCGTACATCGGCGAGCGGCGTACATCGGCGAGCGGCGTACATCGGCGAGCGGCGTACATCGGTGAGTGTTGGCGTGTCGTACATCGGCAAGCGTCGTACAGTGTCGTACATCAGTGAGTGTTGGCGTGTCGTACATCGGCAAGCGTCGTACAGTGTCGTACATCAGTGAGTGTTGGCGTGTCGTACATCAGTGAGTGTCGTACATTGGTGAGTGTTGTACATCGGTGAGTGTTGGCGTGTCGTACATCGGTGAGTGTTGTACATCGTTGAGTGTTGGTGTGTCGTACATCAGTGAGTGTCGTACATTGGTGAGTGTTGTACATCGGTGAGTGTTGGCGTGTCGTACATCGGCGAGCGTCGTACAGTGTCGTACATCGGTGAGCGGCGTACATCGGTGAGCGTCGTACATCGGTGAGCGTCGTACACCGGTGAGGGTCGTACATTGGTGAGTGTCGTACATCGGTGAGCGCCGTACATCGGTGAGTTTTGTACATCGGTGAGTGTCGTACATCGGTGAGCGCCGTACATCGGTGAGTGTCGTACATCGGTGAGTGTCGTACAACGGTGAGCGCCGTACATCGGTGAGTGTTGGCGCGTCGTACATCGGTGAGTGTTCAACATAGGTGAGTATTGGCGTGTCGCACATCGGTGAGTGTTGGCGTGTCGTACATCGGTGAGTGTCGGCGTGTCGTACATCGGTGAGTGTCGTACATTGGTGAGTGTTGTACATCGGTGAGTGTTGGCGTGTCGTACATCGGTGAGTGTTGTACATCGTTGAGTGTTGGTGTGTCGTACATCAGTGAGTGTCGTACATTGGTGAGTGTTGTACATCGGTGAGTGTTGGCGTGTCGTACATCGGCGAGCGTCGTACAGTGTCGTACATCGGTGAGCGGCGTACATCGGTGAGCGTCGTACATCGGTGAGCGTCGTACACCGGTGAGGGTCGTACATTGGTGAGTGTCGTACATCGGTGAGCGCCGTACATCGGTGAGTTTTGTACATCGGTGAGTGTCGTACATCGGTGAGCGCCGTACATCGGTGAGTGTCGTACATCGGTGAGTGTCGTACAACGGTGAGCGCCGTACATCGGTGAGTGTTGGCGCGTCGTACATCGGTGAGTGTTCAACATAGGTGAGTATTGGCGTGTCGCACATCGGTGAGTGTTGGCGTGTCGTACATCGGTGAGTGTCGGCGTGTCGTACATCGGTGAGTGTCGTATATCGGTGAGCGTCGTACATCGGTGAGCGTCGTACACCGGTGAGCGTCGTACACCGGTGAGCGTCGTACACCGGTGAGCGTCGTACATCGGTGAGCGGCGTACATCGGTGAGCGTCGTACATCGGTGAGCGGCGTACATCGGCGAGCGGCGTACATCGGCGAGCGGCGTACATCGGTGAACGCCGTACATCGGTGAGTGTTGGCGTGTCGTACATCGGCAAGCGTCGTACAGTGTCGTACATCAGTGAGTGTTGGCGTGTCGTACATCGGCAAGCGTCGTACAGTGTCGTACATCAGTGAGTGTTGGCGTGTCGTACATCAGTGAGTGTCGTACATTGGTGAGTGTTGTACATCGGTGAGTGTTGGCGTGTCGTACATCGGTGAGTGTTGTACATCGTTGAGTGTTGGTGTGTCGTACATCAGTGAGTGTCGTACATTGGTGAGTGTTGTACATCGGTGAGTGTTGGCGTGTCGTACATCGGCGAGCGTCGTACAGTGTCGTACATCGGTGAGCGGCGTACATCGGTGAGTGTCGTACATCGGTGAGCGCCGTACATCGGTGAGTGTCGTACATCGGTGAGTGTCGTACAACGGTGAGCGCCGTACATCGGTGAGTGTTGGCGCGTCGTACATCGGTGAGTGTTCAACATAGGTGAGTATTGGCGTGTCGCACATCGGTGAGTGTTGGCGTGTCGTACATCGGTGAGTGTCGGCGTGTCATACATCGGTGAGTGTCGTATATCGGTGAGCGTCGTACATCGGTGAGCGTCGTACACCGGTGAGCGTCGTACACCGGTGAGCGTCGTACACCGGTGAGCGTCGTACATCGGTGAGCGGCGTACATCGGTGAGCGTCGTACACCGGTGAGTGTCGTACATCGGTGAGTGTCGTACACCGGTGAGTGTTGGCGTGTCGTACATCGGTGAGCGTTGTACATCGGTGAGTGTTGGCGTGTCGTACATCGGTGAGTGTCGTACATCGGTGAGTGTCGTACATCGGTGAGTGTCGTACATCGGTGAGCGCCGTACATCGGTGAGTGTTGTACATCGGTGAGTGTCGTACATCGATGAGCGCCGTACATCGGTGAGCGTCGTACATTGGTGAGCGTCGCACAAATCCGTGAGGGTCGTACACCGGTGAGCGTCGTACATCGGTGAGCGTCATACATCGGTGAGCGTCGTACATCGGTGAGTGTTGGCGTGTCGCACATCAGTGAGTGTTGGCGTGTCGTACATCGGTGAGTGTCGTACATTGGTGAGTGTTGGCGTGTCGTACATCGGTGAGCGTCGTACATCGGTGAGTGTTGGTGTGTCGTACATCGGTGAGTGTTGTACATCGGTGAGCGGCGTACATCGGTGAGCGTCGTACATCGGTGAGCGGCGTACATCGGCGAGCGGCGTACATCGGCGAGCGGCGTACATCGGCGAGCGGCGTACATCGGCGAGCGGCGTACATCGGCGAGCGGCGTACATCGGTGAGTGTTGGCGTGTCGTACATCGGCAAGCGTCGTACAGTGTCGTACATCAGTGAGTGTTGGCGTGTCGTACATCGGCAAGCGTCGTACAGTGTCGTACATCAGTGAGTGTTGGCGTGTCGTACATCAGTGAGTGTCGTACATTGGTGAGTGTTGTACATCGGTGAGTGTTGGCGTGTCGTACATCGGTGAGTGTTGTACATCGTTGAGTGTTGGTGTGTCGTACATCAGTGAGTGTCGTACATTGGTGAGTGTTGTACATCGGTGAGTGTTGGCGTGTCGTACATCGGCGAGCGTCGTACAGTGTCGTACATCGGTGAGCGGCGTACATCGGTGAGCGTCGTACATCGGTGAGCGTCGTACACCGGTGAGGGTCGTACATTGGTGAGTGTCGTACATCGGTGAGCGCCGTACATCGGTGAGTTTTGTACATCGGTGAGTGTCGTACATCGGTGAGCGCCGTACATCGGTGAGTGTCGTACATCGGTGAGTGTCGTACAACGGTGAGCGCCGTACATCGGTGAGTGTTGGCGCGTCGTACATCGGTGAGTGTTCAACATAGGTGAGTATTGGCGTGTCGCACATCGGTGAGTGTTGGCGTGTCGTACATCGGTGAGTGTCGGCGTGTCGTACATCGGTGAGTGTCGTACATTGGTGAGTGTTGTACATCGGTGAGTGTTGGCGTGTCGTACATCGGTGAGTGTTGTACATCGTTGAGTGTTGGTGTGTCGTACATCAGTGAGTGTCGTACATTGGTGAGTGTTGTACATCGGTGAGTGTTGGCGTGTCGTACATCGGCGAGCGTCGTACAGTGTCGTACATCGGTGAGCGGCGTACATCGGTGAGCGTCGTACATCGGTGAGCGTCGTACACCGGTGAGGGTCGTACATTGGTGAGTGTCGTACATCGGTGAGCGCCGTACATCGGTGAGTTTTGTACATCGGTGAGTGTCGTACATCGGTGAGCGCCGTACATCGGTGAGTGTCGTACATCGGTGAGTGTCGTACAACGGTGAGCGCCGTACATCGGTGAGTGTTGGCGCGTCGTACATCGGTGAGTGTTCAACATAGGTGAGTATTGGCGTGTCGCACATCGGTGAGTGTTGGCGTGTCGTACATCGGTGAGTGTCGGCGTGTCGTACATCGGTGAGTGTCGTATATCGGTGAGCGTCGTACATCGGTGAGCGTCGTACACCGGTGAGCGTCGTACACCGGTGAGCGTCGTACACCGGTGAGCGTCGTACATCGGTGAGCGGCGTACATCGGTGAGCGTCGTACATCGGTGAGCGGCGTACATCGGCGAGCGGCGTACATCGGCGAGCGGCGTACATCGGTGAACGCCGTACATCGGTGAGTGTTGGCGTGTCGTACATCGGCAAGCGTCGTACAGTGTCGTACATCAGTGAGTGTTGGCGTGTCGTACATCGGCAAGCGTCGTACAGTGTCGTACATCAGTGAGTGTTGGCGTGTCGTACATCAGTGAGTGTCGTACATTGGTGAGTGTTGTACATCGGTGAGTGTTGGCGTGTCGTACATCGGTGAGTGTTGTACATCGTTGAGTGTTGGTGTGTCGTACATCAGTGAGTGTCGTACATTGGTGAGTGTTGTACATCGGTGAGTGTTGGCGTGTCGTACATCGGCGAGCGTCGTACAGTGTCGTACATCGGTGAGCGGCGTACATCGGTGAGCGTCGTACATCGGTGAGCGTCGTACACCGGTGAGGGTCGTACATTGGTGAGTGTCGTACATCGGTGAGCGCCGTACATCGGTGAGTTTTGTACATCGGTGAGTGTCGTACATCGGTGAGCGCCGTACATCGGTGAGTGTCGTACATCGGTGAGTGTCGTACAACGGTGAGCGCCGTACATCGGTGAGTGTTGGCGCGTCGTACATCGGTGAGTGTTCAACATAGGTGAGTATTGGCGTGTCGCACATCGGTGAGTGTTGGCGTGTCGTACATCGGTGAGTGTCGGCGTGTCGTACATCGGTGAGTGTCGTATATCGGTGAGCGTCGTACATCGGTGAGCGTCGTACACCGGTGAGCGTCGTACACCGGTGAGCGTCGTACACCGGTGAGCGGCGTACATCGGTGAGCGTCGTACACCGGTGAGTGTCGTACATCGGTGAGTGTCGTACACCGGTGAGTGTTGGCGTGTCGTACATCGGTGAGCGTTGTACATCGGTGAGTGTTGGCGTGTCGTACATCGGTGAGTGTCGTACATCGGTGAGTGTCGTACATCGGTGAGTGTCGTACATCGGTGAGCGCCGTACATCGGTGAGTGTTGTACATCGGTGAGTGTCGTACATCGATGAGCGCCGTACATCGGTGAGCGTCGTACATTGGTGAGCGTCGCACAAATCCGTGAGGGTCGTACACCGGTGAGCGTCGTACATCGGTGAGCGTCATACATCGGTGAGCGTCGTACATCGGTGAGTGTTGGCGTGTCGTACATCGGTGAGTGTCGTACATCGGTGAGTGTTGGCGTGTCGTACATCGGTGAGCGCCGTACATCGGTGAGTGTCGTACATCGTGAGTGTTGGCGTGTCGCACATCAGTGAGTGTTGGCGTGTCGTACATCGGTGAGTGTCGTACATTGGTGAGTGTTGGCGTGTCGTACATCGGTGAGTGTTGGCGTGTCGTACATCGGTGAGTGTTGGCGTGTCGTACATCGGTGAGTGTCGTACATCGGCGAGTGTCGTACATAGGTGAGTGTTGGCGTGTTGTACAATGTCATACATCTGAGCGGCGTACATCGGTGAGTGTTGTACATCGGTGAGTGTCGTACATCGATGAGCGCCGTACATCGGTGAGCGTCGTACATCGGTGAGCGTCATACATCGGTGAGGGTCGTACACCGGTGAGCGTCGTACATCGGTGAGCGTCGTACATCGGTGAGCGTCGTACATCGGTGAGCGTCGTACATCGGTGAGTGTTGGCGTGTCGTACATCGTTGAGTGTTGGCGTGTCGTACATCGGTGAGTGTCGTACATCGGCGAGTGTCGTACATCGGTGAGTGTTGGCGTGTTGTACAATGTCATACATCTGAGCGCCGTACATCGGTGAGTGTTGTACATCGGTGAATGTCGTACATCGATGAGCGCCGTACATCGGTGAGCGTCGTACATCGGTGAGCGTCGTACATCGGTGAGGGTCGTACACCGGTGAGCGTCGTACATCGGTGAGCGTCGTACATCGGTGAGCGTCGTACATCGGTGAGCGTCGTACATCGGTGAGCGTCGTACATCGGTGAGTGTTGGCGTGTCGTACATCGGTGAGTGTCGTACATCGGTGAGTGTTGGCGTGTCGTACATCGGTGAGTGTCGTACATCGGTGAGTGTCGTACATCGGTGAGTGTCGTACATCGGTGAGCGTCGTACACCGGTGAGCGTCGTACACCGGTGAGTGTTGCCGTGTCGTACATCGGTGAGTGTTGGCGTGTCGTACATCGGTGAGTGTCGTACATCGGCGAGTGTCGTACATCGGTGAGTGTTGGCGTGTCGTACAGTGTCATACATCTGAGTGTCGTACAGTGTTGTACATCGGCGAGTGTCGTACATCGGTGAGCGCCGTACATCGGTGAGTGTTGGCGTGTCGTACATCGGTGAGCGCCGTACATCGGTGAGCGCCGTACATCGGTGAGTGTTGGCGTGTCGTACATCAGTGAGTGTCGTACATTGGTGAGTGTTGTACATCGGTGAGTGTTGGCGTGTCGTACATCGGTGAGTGTTGTACATCGTTGAGTGTTGGCGTGTCGTACATCAGTGAGTGTCGTACATTGGTGAGTGTTGTACATCGGTGAGTGTCGTACATCGGTGAGTGTTGTACATCGGCGAGCGTCGTACAGTGTTGTACATCGGTGAGCGCCGTACATCGGTGAGCGTCGTACATCGGTGAGTGTTGGTGTGTCGTACATCGGTGAGTGTCGTACATCGGTGAGTGTTGGCGTGTCGTACATCGGTGAGCGTTGTACATCGGTGAGTGTTGGCGTGTCGTACATCGGTGAGTGTCGTACATCGGTGAGCGCCGTACATCGGTGAGTGTTGTACATCGGAGAGTGTCGTACATCGATGAGCGCCGTACATCGGTGAGCGTCGTACATCGGTGAGCGGCGTACATCGGTGAGGGTCGTACACCGGTGAGCGTCGTACATCGGTGAGCGTCGTACATCGGTGAGTGTTGGCGTGTCGTACATCGGTGAGTGTCGTACATCGGTGAGTGTTGGCGTGTCGTACATCGGTGAGCGCCGTACATCGGTGAGTGTCGTACATCGTGAGTGTTGGCGTGTCGCACATCAGTGAGTGTTGGCGTGTCGTACATCGGTGAGTGTTGGCGTGTCGTACATCGGTGAGTGTTGGCGTGTCGCACATCAGTGAGTGTTGGCGTGTCGTACATCGGTGAGTGTCGTACATTGGTGAGTGTTGGCGTGTCGTACATCGGTGAGTGTTGGCGTGTCGTACATCGGTGAGTGTTGGCGTGTCGTACATCGGTGAGTGTTGGCGTGTCGTACATCGGTGAGTGTCGTACATCGGCGAGTGTCGTACATCGGTGAGTGTTGGCGTGTTGTACAATGTCATACATCTGAGCGCCGTACATCGTGAGTGTTGTACATCGGTGAGCGTCGTACATCGGTGAGGGTCGTACACCGGTGAGCGTCGTACATCGGTGAGCGTCGTACATCGGTGAGCGTCGTACATCGTGAGTGTTGGCGTGTCGTACATCGGCGAGCGTCGTACAGTGTCGTACATCGGTGAGCGGCGTACATCGGTGAGCGTCGTACATCGGTGAGCGTCGTACACCGGTGAGGGTCGTACATTGGTGAGTGTCGTACATCGGTGAGCGCCGTACATCGGTGAGTTTTGTACATCGGTGAGTGTCGTACATCGGTGAGCACCGTACATCGGTGAGTGTCGTACATCGGTGAGTGTCGTACAACGGTGAGCGCCGTACATCGGTGAGTGTTGGCGCGTCGTACATCGGTGAGTGTTCAACATAGGTGAGTATTGGCGTGTCGCACATCGGTGAGTGTTGGCGTGTCGTACATCGGTGAGTGTCGGCGTGTCGTACATCGGTGAGTGTCGTATATCGGTGAGCGTCGTACATCGGTGAGCGTCGTACACCGGTGAGCGTCGTACACCGGTGAGCGTCGTACACCGGTGAGCGTCGTACAGCGGTGAGCGGCGTACATCGGTGAGTGTTGGCGTGTTGTACAATGTCATACATCTGAGCGCCGTACATCGGTGAGTGTTGTACATCGGTGAGTGTCGTACATCGATGAGCGCCGTACATCGGTGAGCGTCGTACATCGGTGAGCGTCGTACATCGGTGAGGGTCGTACACCGGTGAGCGTCGTACATCGGTGAGCGTCGTACATCGGTGAGCGTCGTACATCGGTGAGCGTCGTACATCGGTGAGTGTTGGCGTGTCGTACATCGGTGAGTGTCGTACATCGGTGAGTGTTGGCGTGTCGTACATCGGTGAGTGTCGTACATCGGTGAGTGTCGTACATCGGTGAGCGTCGTACATCAGTGAGCGTCGTACACCGGTGAGCGTCGTACACCGGTGAGTGTTGAGGTGTCGTACATCGGTGAGTGTTGGCGTGTCGTACATCGGTGAGTGTCGTACATCGGCGAGTGTCGTACATCGGTGAGTGTTGGCGTGTCGTACAGTGTCATACATCTGAGTGTCGTACAGTGTTGTACATCGGCGAGTGTCGTACATCGGTGAGCGCCGTACATCGGTGAGTGTTGGCGTGTCGTACATCGGTGAGCGCCGTACATCGGTGAGCGCCGTACATCGGTGAGTGTTGGCGTGTCGTACATCAGTGAGTGTCGTACATTGGTGAGTGTTGTACATCGGTGAGTGTTGGCGTGTCGTACATCGGTGAGTGTTGTACATCGTTGAGTGTTGGCGTGTCGTACATCAGTGAGTGTCGTACATTGGTGAGTGTTGTACATCGGTGAGTGTCGTACATCGGTGAGTGTTGTACATCGGCGAGCGTCGTACAGTGTTGTACATCGGTGAGCGCCGTACATCGGTGAGCGTCGTACATCGGTGAGTGTTGGTGTGTCGTACATCGGTGAGTGTCGTACATCGGTGAGTGTTGGCGTGTCGTACATCGGTGAGCGTTGTACATCGGTGAGTGTTGGCGTGTCGTACATCGGTGAGTGTCGTACATCGGTGAGCGCCGTACATCGGTGAGTGTTGTACATCGGTGAGTGTCGTACATCGATGAGCGCCGTACATCGGTGAGCGTCGTACATCGGTGAGCGGCGTACATCGGTGAGGGTCGTACACCGGTGAGCGTCGTACATCGGTAAACGTCGTACATCGGTGAGTGTTGGCGTGTCGTACATCGGTGAGTGTCGTACATCGGTGAGTGTTGGCGTGTCGTACATCGGTGAGCGCCGTACATCGGTGAGTGTCGTACATCGTGAGTGTTGGCGTGTCGCACATCAGTGAGTGTTGGCGTGTCGTACATCGGTGAGTGTTGGCGTGTCGTACATCGGTGAGTGTTGGCGTGTCGCACATCAGTGAGTGTTGGCGTGTCGTACATCGGTGAGTGTCGTACATTGGTGAGTGTTGGCGTGTCGTACATCGGTGAGTGTTGGCGTGTCGTACATCGGTGAGTGTTGGCGTGTCGTACATCGGTGAGTGTCGTACATCGGCGAGTGTCGTACATCGGTGAGTGTTGGCGTGTTGTACAATGTCATACATCTGAGCGCCGTACATCGTGAGTGTTGTACATCGGTGAGCGTCGTACATCGGTGAGGGTCGTACACCGGTGAGCGTCGTACATCGGTGAGCGTCGTACATCGGTGAGCGTCGTACATCGTGAGTGTTGGCGTGTCGCACATCAGTGAGTGTTGGCGTGTCGTACATCGGTGAGTGTTGGCGTGTCGTACATCGGTGAGTGTTGGCGTGTCGTACATCGGTGAGTGTTGGCGTGTCGTACATCGGCGAGTGTCGTACATCGGTGAGTGTTGGCGTGTTGTACAGTGTCATACATCTGAGTGTCGTACATCGGTGAGTGTCGTACATCGGTGAGTGTCGTACAGTGTCATACATCTGAGTGTCGTACAGTGTTGTACATCGGCGAGTGTCGTACATCAGTGAGTGTCGTACATCGGTGAGCGCCGTACATCGGTGAGTGTCGTACATCGGTGAGCGCCGTACATCGGTGAGTGTTGGCGTGTCGTACATCGGTGAGCGCCGTACATCGGTGAGCGCCGTACATCGGTGAGCGCCGTACATCGGTGAGTGTTGGCGTGTCGTACATCAGTGAGTGTCGTACATTGGTGAGTGTTGTACATCGGTGAGTGTTGGCGTGTCGTACATCGGTGAGTGTTGTACATCGTTGAGTGTTGGCGTGTCATACATCAGTGAGTGTCGTACATTGGTGAGTGTTGTACATCGGTGAGTGTTGGCGTGTCGTACATCAGTGAGTGTCGTACATCGGTGAGTGTTGTACATCGGCGAGCGTCGTACATCGGTGAGCGCCGTACATCGGCGAGTGTCGTACATCGGCGAGTGTTGGCGTGTCGTACATCGGTGAGTGTCGTACATCGGTGAGTGTTGGCGTGTCGTACATCGGTGAGTGTCGTACATCGGCGAGTGTCGTACATCGGTGCGTGTTGTACAGTGTCATACATCTGAGCGCCGTACATCGGTGAGTGTTGTACAACGGTGAGTGTCGTACATCGGTGAGTGTCGTACATCGATGAGCGCCGTACATCGGTGAGCGTCGTACATCGGTGAGCGTCGTACATCGGTGAGCGTTGTACATCGGTGAGCGTCGTACATCGGTGAGGGTCGTACACCGGTGAGCGTCGTACATCGGTGAGCGTCGTACATCGGTGAGTGTTGGCGTGTCGTACATCGGTGAGTGTCGTACATCGGTGAGTGTTGGCGTGTCGTACATCGGTGAGTGTCGTATATCGGTGAGTGTCGTACATCGGTGAGCGTCGTACATCGGTGAGCGTCGTACACCGGTGAGCGTCGTACACCGGTGAGTGTTGGCGTGTCGTACATCGGTGAGTGTTGGCGTGTCGTACATCGGTGAGTGTCGTACATCGGTGAGTGTCGTACATCGGCGAGTGTCGTACATCGGTGAGTGTTGGCGTGTCGTACAGTGTCATACATCTGAGTGTCGTACAGTGTTGTACATCGGCGAGTGTCGTACATCAGTGAGTGTCGTACATCGGTGAGCGCCGTACATCGGTGAGTGTTGGCGTGTCGTACATCGGTGAGCGCCGTACATCGGTGAGCGCCGTACATCGGTGAGTGTTGGCGTGTCGTACATCAGTGAGTGTCGTACATTGGTGAGTGTTGTACATCGGTGAGTGTTGGCGTGTCGTACATCGGTGAGTGTTGTACATCGTTGAGTGTTGGCGTGTCGTACATCAGTGAGTGTCGTACATCGGTGAGTGTTGTACATCGGCGAGCGTCGTACAGTGTCGTACATCGGTGAGCGCCGTACATCGGTGAGTGTTGGCGTGTCGTACATCAGTGAGTGTCGTACATTGGTGAGTGTTGTACATCGGTGAGTGTTGGCGTGTCGTACATCGGTGAGTGTTGTACATCGTTGAGTGTTGGCGTGTCGTACATCAGTGAGTGTCGTACATTGGTGAGTGTCGTACATCGGTGAGTGTTGTACATCGGCGAGCGTCGTACATCGGTGAGCGCCGTACATCGCCGAGTGTCGTACATCGGTGAGTGTTGGCGTGTCGTACATCGGTGAGTGTCGTACATCGGCGAGTGTCGTACATCGGTGAGTGTTGGCGTGTTGTACAGTGTCATACATCTGAGCGCCGTACATCGGTGAGTGTTGTACATCGGTGAGTGTCGTACATCGATGAGCGCCGTACATCGGTGAGCGTCGTACATCGGTGAGCGTCGTACATCGGTGAGCGTCGTACATCGGTGAGGGTCGTACACCGGTGAGCGTCGTACATCGGTGAGCGTCGTACATCGGTGAGTGTTGGCGTGTCGTACATCGGTGAGTGTCGTACGTCGGTGAGTGTTGGCGTGTCGTACATCGGTGAGTGTCGTATATCGGTGAGTGTCGTACATCGGTGAGCGTCGTACATCGGTGAGCGTCGTACACCGGTGAGCGTCGTACACCGGTGAGTGTTGGCGTGTCGTACATCGGTGAGTGTCGTACATCGGTGAGTGTCGTACATCGGCGAGTGTCGTACATCGGTGAGTGTTGGCGTGTCGTACAGTGTCATACATCTGAGTGTCGTACAGTGTTGTACATCGGCGAGTGTCGTACATCAGTGAGTGTCGTACATCGCTGAGCGCCGTACATCGGTGAGTGTTGGCGTGTCGTACATCGGTGAGCGCCGTACATCGGTAAACGCCGTACATCGGTGAGTGTTGGCGTGTCGTACATCAGTGAGTGTCGTACATTGGTGAGTGTTGTACATCGGTGAGTGTTGGCGTGTCGTACATCGGTGAGTGTTGTACATCGTTGAGTGTTGGCGTGTCGTACATCAGTGAGTGTCGTACATCGGTGAGTGTTGTACATCGGCGAGCGTCGTACAGTGTCGTACATCGGTGAGCGCCGTACATCGGTGAGTGTTGGCGTGTCGTACATCAGTGAGTGTCGTACATTGGTGAGTGTTGTACATCGGTGAGTGTTGGCGTGTCGTACATCGGTGAGTGTTGTACATCGTTGAGTGTTGGCGTGTCGTACATCAGTGAGTGTCGTACATTGGTGAGTGTTGTACATCGGTGAGTGTTGGCGTGTCGTACATCAGTGAGTGTCGTACATTGGTGAGTGTTGTACATCGGTGAGTGTTGGCGTGTCGTACATCGGTGAGTGTTGTACATCGTTGAGTGTTGGCGTGTCATACATCAGTGAGTGTCGTACATTGGTGAGTGTTGTACATCGGTGAGTGTTGGCGTGTCGTACATCAGTGAGTGTCGTACATCGGTGAGTGTTGTACATCGGCGAGCGTCGTACATCGGTGAGCGCCGTACATCGGCGAGTGTCGTACATCGGCGAGTGTTGGCGTGTCGTACATCGGTGAGTGTCGTACATCGGTGAGTGTTGGCGTGTCGTACATCGGTGAGTGTCGTACATCGGCGAGTGTCGTACATCGGTGAGTGTTGGCGTGTTGTACAGTGTCATACATCTGAGCGCCGTACATCGGTGAGTGTTGTACATCGGTGAGTGTCGTACATCGATGAGCGCCGTACATCGGTGAGCGTCGTACATCGGTGAGCGTCGTACATCGGTGAGGGTCGTACACCGGTGAGCGTCGTACATCGGTGAGCGTCGTACATCGCTGAGTGTTGGCGTGTCGTACATCGGTGAGTGTCGTATATCGGTGAGCGTCGTACATCGGTGAGCGTCGTACATCGGTGAGCGTCGTACATCGGTGAGCGTCGTACACCGGTGAGCGTCGTACACCGGTGAGTGTTGGCGTGTCGTACATCGGTGAGTGTTGGCGTGTCGTACATCGGTGAGTGTCGTACATCGGCGAGTGTCGTACATCGGTGAGTGTTGGCGTGTCGTACAGTGTCATACATCTGAGTGTCGTACAGTGTTGTACATCGGCGAGTGTCGTACATCAGTGAGTGTCGTACATCGGTGAGCGCCGTACATCGGTGAGTGTTGGCGTGTCGTACATCGGTGAGCACCGTACATCGGTGAGCGCCGTACATCGGTGAGTGTTGGCGTGTCGTACATCAGTGAGTGTCGTACATTGGTGAGTGTTGTACATCGGTGAGTGTCGTACAGTGTCATACATCTGAGTGTCTCACAGTGTTGTACATCGGCGAGTGTCGTACATCAGTGAGTGTCGTACATCGGTGAGCGCCGTACATCGGTGAGTGTCGTACATCGGTGAGCGCCGTACATCGGTGAGTGTTGGCGTGTCGTACATCGGTGAGCGCCGTACATCGGTGAGTGTTGGCGTGTCGTACATCAGTGAGTGTCGTACATTGGTGAGTGTTGTACATCGGTGAGTGTTGGCGTGTCGTACATCGGTGAGTGTTGTACATCGTTGAGTGTTGGCGTGTCATACATCAGTGAGTGTCGTACATTGGTGAGTGTTGTACATCGGTGAGTGTTGGCGTGTCGTACATCGGTGAGCGTCGTACACCGGTGAGCGTCGTACACCGGTGAGTGTTGGCGTGTCGTACATCGGTGAGTGTTGGCGTGTCGTACATCGGTGAGTGTCGTACATCGGCGAGTGTCGTACATCGGTGAGTGTTGGCGTGTCGTACAGTGTCATACATCTGAGTGTCGTACAGTGTTGTACATCGGCGAGTGTCGTACATCGGTGAGCGCTGTACATCGGTGAGCGCCGTACATCGGTGAGTGTTGGCGTGTCGTACATCAGTGAGTGTCGTACATTTGTGAGTGTTGTACATCGGTGAGTGTTGGCGTGTCGTACATCGGTGAGTGTTGTACATCGTTGAGTGTTGGCGTGTCGTACATCAGTGAGTGTCGTACATCGGTGAGTGTTGTACATCGGCGAGCGTCGTACAGTGTCGTACATCGGTGAGCGCCGTACATCGGTGAGTGTTGGCGTGTCGTACATCAGTGAGTGTCGTACATTGGTGAGTGTTGTACATCGGTGAGTGTTGGCGTGTCGTACATCGGTGAGTGTTGTACATCGTTGAGTGTTGGCGTGTCGTACATCAGTGAGTGTCGTACATTGGTGAGTGTTGTACATCGGTGAGTGTTGGCGTGTCGTACATCAGTGAGTGTCGTACATTGGTGAGTGTTGTACATCGGTGAGTGTTGGCGTGTCGTACATCGGTGAGTGTTGTACATCGTTGAGTGTTGGCGTGTCATACATCAGTGAGTGTCGTACATTGGTGAGTGTTGTACATCGGTGAGTGTTGGCGTGTCGTACATCAGTGAGTGTCGTACATCGGTGAGTGTTGTACATCGGCGAGCGTCGTACATCGGTGAGCGCCGTACATCGCAGAGTGTCGTACATCGGCGAGTGTTGGCGTGTCGTACATCGGTGAGTGTCGTACATCGGTGAGTGTTGGCGTGTCGTACATCGGTGAGTGTTGGCGTGTCGTACATCGGTGAGTGTCGTACATCGGCGAGTGTCGTACATCGGTGAGTGTTGGCGTGTTGTACAGTGTCATACATCTGAGCGCCGTACATCGGTGAGTGTTGTACATCGGTGAGTGTCGTACATCGATGAGCGCCGTACATCGGTGAGCGTCGTACATCGGTGAGCGTCGTACATCGGTGAGGGTCGTACACCGGTGAGCGTCGTACATCGGTGAGTGTTGGCGTGTCGTACATCGGTGAGTGTCGTACATCGGTGAGTGTTGGCGTGTCGTACATCGGTGAGTGTCGTATATCGGTGAGCGTCGTACATCGGTGAGCGTCGTACATCGGTGAGCGTCGTACACCGGTGAGCGTCGTACACCGGTGAGTGTTGCCGTGTCGTACATCGGTGAGTGTTGGCGTGTCGTACATCGGTGAGTGTCGTACATCGGCGAGTGTCGTACATCGGTGAGTGTTGGCGTGTCGTACAGTGTCATACATCTGAGTGTCGTACAGTGTTGTACATCGGCGAGTGTCGTACATCAGTGAGTGTCGTACATCGGTGAGCGCCGTACATCGGTGAGTGTTGGCGTGTCGTACGTCGGTGAGCGTCTTACGTCGGTGAGCGTCGTACGTCGGTGAGCGTCTTACAGTGTCGTACGTCGGTGAGCGTCTTACGTCGGTGAGCGTCTTACGTCGGTGAGCGTCTTACAGTGTCGTACGTCGGTGAGCGTCATACGTCGGTGAGTGTCGTACGTCGGTGAGCGTCTTACAGTGTTGTACGCCGGTGAGCGCCGTACATCGGTGAGTGTTGTACATCGGTGAGCGTCGTACATCGGTGAGCGTCGTACATCGGTGAGTGTCGTACGTCGGTGAGCGCCATACGTCGGTGAGCGTCTTACGTCGGTGAGCGTCTTACAGTGTCGTACGTCGGTGAGCGTCGTACGTCGGTGAGCGTCATACGTCGGTGAGCGTCGTACGTCGGTGAGCGGCGAACGTCGGTGAGCGTCGTACGTCGGTGAGCGTCTTACGTCGGTGAGCGTCTTACGTCGGTGAGCGTCTTACAGTGTCGTACGTCGGTGAGCGTCGTACGTCGGTGAGCGTCATACGTCGGTGAGCGTCGTACGTCGGTGAGCGTCATACGTCGGTGAGCGTCGTACGTCGGTGAGCGTCTTACAGTGTCGTACGTCGGTGAGCGTCTTACAGTGTCGTACGTCGGTGAGCGTCTTACAGTGTCGTACGTCGGTGAGCGTCTTACAGTGTCGTACGTCGGTGAGCGTCTTACAGTGTCGTACGTCGGTGAGCGTCTTACGTCGGTGAGCGTCTTACAGTGTCGTACGTCGGTGAGCGTCATACGTCGGTGAGCGTCGTACGTCGGTGAGCGTCTTACAGTGTCGTACGCCGGTGAGCGTCTTACAGTGTCGTACGTCGGTGAGCGTCTTACAGTGTCGTACATCGGCGAGTGTCGTACATCGGTGAGTGTTGGCGTGTCGTACAGTGTCATACATCTGAGTGTCGTACAGTGTTGTACATCGGCGAGTGTCGTACATCAGTGAGTGTCGTACATCGGTGAGCGCCGTACATCGGTGAGTGTTGGCGTGTCGTACATCGGTGAGCGCCGTACATCGGTGAGCGCCGTACATCGGTGAGTGTTGGCGTGTCGTACATCAGTGAGTGTCGTACATTGGTGAGTGTTGTACATCGGTGAGTGTTGGCGTGTCGTACATCGGTGAGTGTTGTACATCGGTGAGCGCCGTACATCGGCGAGTGTCGTACATCGACGAGTGTTGGCGTGTCGTACATCGGTGAGTGTCGTACATTGGTGAGCGCCGTACATCGGTGAGTGTTGGCGTGTCATACATCGGTGAGTATCGTACATCGGCAAGCGTCGTACAGTGTCGTACATCAGTGAGTGTCGTACATCGGTGAGTGTTGTACAGCGGTGAGCGTTGTACATCGGTGAGCGTTGTACATCGGTGAGCGCTGTACATCGGTGAGTGTTGTACATCGGTGAGCGCCGTACATCGGTGAGCGTCGTACATCGGTGAGCGCCGTACATCGGTGAGTGTTTGCGTGTCATACATCGGTGAGTATCGTACATCGGCAAGCGTCGTACAGTGTCGTACATCAGTGAGTGTCGTACATCGGCGAGTGTTGTACATCGTTGAGTGTTGGCGTGTCGTACATCGGTGAGTGTCGTACATCGGTGAGCGCCGTACATCGGTGAGTGTTGGCGTGTCATACATCGGTGAGTATCGTACATCTGCAAGCGTCGTACAGTGTCGTACATCAGTGAGTGTCGTACATCAGTGAGTGTCGTACATCGGCGAGTGTTGTACATCGTTGAGTGTTGGCGTGTCGTACATCGGTGAGTGTCGTACAGTGTCGTACATCGGCGAGTGTTGTACATCGTTGAGTGTTGGCGTGTCGTACATCGGTGAGTGTCGTACAGTGTCGTACATCGGTGAGTGCCGTACAACGGTGAGTGTTGGCGTGTCGTACATCAGTGAGTGTCGTACATCGGTGAGTGTTGGCGTGTCGTACATCGGTGAGTGTCGTACATTGGTGAGTGTTGTACATCGGTGAGTGTTGGCGTGTCGTACATCGGTGAGTGTTGTACATCGGCGAGCGTCGTACAGTGTCGTACATCGGTGAGCGCCGTACATCGGTGAGCGTCATACATCGTTGAGTGTCGTACATCGGTGAGCGCCGTACATCGGTGAGTGTTGAACATAGGTGAGTATTGGCGTGTCGTACATCGGTGAGTGTCGTACATCGGTGAGTGTCGTACATCGGCGAGTGTTGGCGTGTCGTACATCGGTGAGTGTCGTACATCGGTGAGCGCCGTACATCGGTGAGTGCTGGCGTGTCATACATCGGTGAGTATCGTACATCGGCAAGCGTCGTACAGTGTCGTACATCAGTGAGTGTCGTACATCGGCGAGTGTTGTACATCGTTGAGTGTTGGCGTGTCGTACATCAGTGAGTGTCGTACATCAGTGAGTGTCGTACATTGGTGAGTGTTGTACATCGGTGAGCGTTGTACATCGTTGAGTGTTGCCGTGTCGTACATCAGTGAGTGTCGTACATTGGTGAGTGTTGTACATCGGTGAGTGTTGTACATCGGTGAGTGTCGTACATCGGTGAGTGTCGTACATCGGCGAGTGTCGTACATCGGTGAGTGTTGGCGTGTTGTACAGTGTCATACATCTGAGCGCCGTACATCGGTGAGTGTTGTACATCGGTGAGTGTCGTACATCGATGAGCGCTGTACATCGGTGAGCGTCGTACATCGGTGAGCGTCGTACATCGGTGAGGGTCGTACACCGGTGAGCGTCGTACATCGGTGAGCGTCGTACATCGGTGAGTGTTGGCGTGTCGTACATCGGTGAGTGTCGTACATCGGTGAGTGTTGGCGTGTCGTACATCGGTGAGTGTCGTATATCGGTGAGTGTCGTACATCGGTGAGCGTCGTACATCGGTGAGCGTCGTACACCGGTGAGCGTCGTACACCGGTGAGTGTTGGCGTGTCGTACATCGGTGAGTGTCGTACATCGGTGAGTGTCGTACATCGGCGAGTGTCGTACATCGGTGAGTGTTGGCGTGTCGTACAGTGTCATGCATCTGAGTGTCGTACAGTGTTGTACATCGGCGAGTGTCGTACATCAGTGAGTGTCGTACATCGCTGAGCGCCGTACATCGGTGAGTGTTGGCGTGTCGTACATCGGTGAGCGCCGTACATCGGTGAGTGTTGGCGTGTCGTACATCAGTGAGTGTCGTACATTGGTGAGTGTTGTACATCGGTGAGTGTTGGCGTGTCGTACATCGGTGAGTGTTGTACATCGTTGAGTGTTGGCGTGTCGTACATCAGTGAGTGTCGTACATCGGTGAGTGTTGTACATCGGCGAGCGTCGTACAGTGTCGTACATCGGTGAGCGCCGTACATCGGTGAGTGTTGGCGTGTCGTACATCAGTGAGTGTCGTACATTGGTGAGTGTTGTACATCGGTGAGTGTTGGCGTGTCGTACATCGGTGAGTGTTGTACATCGTTGAGTGTTGGCGTGTCGTACATCAGTGAGTGTCGTACATTGGTGAGTGTTGTACATCGGTGAGTGTTGGCGTGTCGTACATCAGTGAGTGTCGTACATTGGTGAGTGTTGTACATCGGTGAGTGTTGGCGTGTCGTACATCGGTGAGTGTTGTACATCGTTGAGTGTTGGCGTGTCATACATCAGTGAGTGTCGTACATTGGTGAGTGTTGTACATCGGTGAGTGTTGGCGTGTCGTACATCAGTGAGTGTCGTACATCGGTGAGTGTTGTACATCGGCGAGCGTCGTACATCGGTGAGCGCCGTACATCGGCGAGTGTCGTACATCGGCGAGTGTTGGCGTGTCGTACATCGGTGAGTGTCGTACATCGGTGAGTGTTGGCGTGTCGTACATCGGTGAGTGTCGTACATCGGTGAGTGTCGTACATCGGTGAGTGTTGGCGTGTTGTACAGTGTCATACATCTGAGCGCCGTACATCGGTGAGTGTTGTACATCGGTGAGTGTCGTACATCGATGAGCGCCGTACATCGGTGAGCGTCGTACATCGGTGAGCGTCGTACATCGGTGAGGGTCGTACACCGGTGAGCGTCGTACATCGGTGAGCGTCGTACATCGGTGAGTGTTGGCGTGTCGTACATCGGTGAGTGTCGTATATCGGTGAGCGTCGTACATCGGTGAGCGTCGTACATCGGTGAGCGTCGTACATCGGTGAGCGTCGTACACCGGTGAGCGTCGTACACCGGTGAGTGTTGGCGTGTCGTACATCGGTGAGTGTTGGCGTGTCGTACATCGGTGAGTGTCGTACATCGGCGAGTGTCGTACATCGGTGAGTGTTGGCGTGTCGTACAGTGTCATACATCTGAGTGTCGTACAGTGTTGTACATCGGCGAGTGTCGTACATCAGTGAGTGTCGTACATCGGTGAGCGCCGTACATCGGTGAGTGTTGGCGTGTCGTACATCGGTGAGCACCGTACATCGGTGAGCGCCGTACATCGGTGAGTGTTGGCGTGTCGTACATCAGTGAGTGTCGTACATTGGTGAGTGTTGTACATCGGTGAGTGTCGTACAGTGTCATACATCTGAGTGTCTCACAGTGTTGTACATCGGCGAGTGTCGTACATCAGTGAGTGTCGTACATCGGTGAGCGCCGTACATCGGTGAGTGTCGTACATCGGTGAGCGCCGTACATCGGTGAGTGTTGGCGTGTCGTACATCGGTGAGCGCCGTACATCGGTGAGTGTTGGCGTGTCGTACATCAGTGAGTGTCGTACATTGGTGAGTGTTGTACATCGGTGAGTGTTGGCGTGTCGTACATCGGTGAGTGTTGTACATCGTTGAGTGTTGGCGTGTCATACATCAGTGAGTGTCGTACATTGGTGAGTGTTGTACATCGGTGAGTGTTGGCGTGTCGTACATCGGTGAGCGTCGTACACCGGTGAGCGTCGTACACCGGTGAGTGTTGGCGTGTCGTACATCGGTGAGTGTTGGCGTGTCGTACATCAGTGAGTGTCGTACATTGGTGAGTGTTGTACATCGGTGAGTGTTGGCGTGTCGTACATCGGTGAGTGTTGTACATCGTTGAGTGTTGGCGTGTCATACATCAGTGAGTGTCGTACATTGGTGAGTGTTGTACATCGGTGAGTGTTGGCGTGTCGTACATCAGTGAGTGTCGTACATCGGTGAGTGTTGTACATCGGCGAGCGTCGTACATCGGTGAGCGCCGTACATCGGCGAGTGTCGTACATCGGCGAGTGTTGGCGTGTCGTACATCGGTGAGTGTCGTACATCGGTGAGTGTTGGCGTGTCGTACATCGGTGAGTGTCGTACATCGGTGAGTGTCGTACATCGGTGAGTGTTGGCGTGTTGTACAGTGTCATACATCTGAGCGCCGTACATCGGTGAGTGTTGTACATCGGTGAGTGTCGTACATCGATGAGCGCCGTACATCGGTGAGCGTCGTACATCGGTGAGCGTCGTACATCGGTGAGGGTCGTACACCGGTGAGCGTCGTACATCGGTGAGCGTCGTACATCGGTGAGTGTTGGCGTGTCGTACATCGGTGAGTGTCGTATATCGGTGAGCGTCGTACATCGGTGAGCGTCGTACATCGGTGAGCGTCGTACATCGGTGAGCGTCGTACACCGGTGAGCGTCGTACACCGGTGAGTGTTGGCGTGTCGTACATCGGTGAGTGTTGGCGTGTCGTACATCGGTGAGTGTCGTACATCGGCGAGTGTCGTACATCGGTGAGTGTTGGCGTGTCGTACAGTGTCATACATCTGAGTGTCGTACAGTGTTGTACATCGGCGAGTGTCGTACATCAGTGAGTGTCGTACATCGGTGAGCGCCGTACATCGGTGAGTGTTGGCGTGTCGTACATCGGTGAGCACCGTACATCGGTGAGCGCCGTACATCGGTGAGTGTTGGCGTGTCGTACATCAGTGAGTGTCGTACATTGGTGAGTGTTGTACATCGGTGAGTGTCGTACAGTGTCATACATCTGAGTGTCTCACAGTGTTGTACATCGGCGAGTGTCGTACATCAGTGAGTGTCGTACATCGGTGAGCGCCGTACATCGGTGAGTGTCGTACATCGGTGAGCGCCGTACATCGGTGAGTGTTGGCGTGTCGTACATCGGTGAGCGCCGTACATCGGTGAGTGTTGGCGTGTCGTACATCAGTGAGTGTCGTACATTGGTGAGTGTTGTACATCGGTGAGTGTTGGCGTGTCGTACATCGGTGAGTGTTGTACATCGTTGAGTGTTGGCGTGTCATACATCAGTGAGTGTCGTACATTGGTGAGTGTTGTACATCGGTGAGTGTTGGCGTGTCGTACATCGGTGAGCGTCGTACACCGGTGAGCGTCGTACACCGGTGAGTGTTGGCGTGTCGTACATCGGTGAGTGTTGGCGTGTCGTACATCGGTGAGTGTCGTACATCGGCGAGTGTCGTACATCGGTGAGTGTTGGCGTGTCGTACAGTGTCATACATCTGAGTGTCGTACAGTGTTGTACATCGGCGAGTGTCGTACATCGGTGAGCGCTGTACATCGGTGAGCGCCGTACATCGGTGAGTGTTGGCGTGTCGTACATCAGTGAGTGTCGTACATTGGTGAGTGTTGTACATCGGTGAGTGTTGGCGTGTCGTACATCGGTGAGTGTTGTACATCGTTGAGTGTTGGCGTGTCGTACATCAGTGAGTGTCGTACATCGGTGAGTGTTGTACATCGGCGAGCGTCGTACAGTGTCGTACATCGGTGAGCGCCGTACATCGGTGAGTGTTGGCGTGTCGTACATCAGTGAGTGTCGTACATTGGTGAGTGTTGTACATCGGTGAGTGTTGGTGTGTCGTACATCGGTGAGTGTTGTACATCGTTGAGTGTTGGCGTGTCGTACATCAGTGAGTGTTGTACATCGGTGAGTGTTGTACATCGGTGAGTGTTGGCGTGTCGTACATCAGTGAGTGTCGTACATTGGTGAGTGTTGTACATCGGTGAGTGTTGGCGTGTCGTACATCGGTGAGTGTTGTACATCGTTGAGTGTTGGCGTGTCATACATCAGTGAGTGTCGTACATTGGTGAGTGTTGTACATCGGCGAGTGTTGGCGTGTCGTACATCAGTGAGTGTCGTACATCGGTGAGTGTTGTACATCGGCGAGCGTCGTACATCGGTGAGCGCCGTACATCGCAGAGTGTCGTACATCGGCGAGTGTTGGCGTGTCGTACATCGGTGAGTGTCGTACATCGGTGAGTGTTGGCGTGTCGTACATCGGTGAGTGTTGGCGTGTCGTACATCGGTGAGTGTCGTACATCGGCGAGTGTCGTACATCGGTGAGTGTTGGCGTGTTGTACAGTGTCATACATCTGAGCGCCGTACATCGGTGAGTGTTGTACATCGGTGAGTGTCGTACATCGATGAGCGCCGTACATCGGTGAGCGTCGTACATCGGTGAGCGTCGTACATCGGTGAGGGTCGTACACCGGTGAGCGTCGTACATCGGTGAGCGTCGTACATCGGTGAGTGTTGGCGTGTCGTACATCGGTGAGTGTCGTACATCGGTGAGTGTTGGCGTGTCGTACATCGGTGAGTGTCGTATATCGGTGAGCGTCGTACATCGGTGAGCGTCGTACATCGGTGAGCGTCGTACACCGGTGAGCGTCGTACACCGGTGAGTGTTGCCGTGTCGTACATCGGTGAGTGTTGGCGTGTCGTACATCGGTGAGTGTCGTACATCGGCGAGTGTCGTACATCGGTGAGTGTTGGCGTGTCGTACAGTGTCATACATCTGAGTGTCGTACAGTGTTGTACATCGGCGAGTGTCGTACATCAGTGAGTGTCGTACATCGGTGAGCGCCGTACATCGGTGAGTGTTGGCGTGTCGTACGTCGGTGAGCGTCTTACGTCGGTGAGCGTCGTACGTCGGTGAGCGTCTTACAGTGTCGTACGTCGGTGAGCGTCTTACGTCGGTGAGCGTCTTACGTCGGTGAGCGTCTTACAGTGTCGTACGTCGGTGAGCGTCATACGTCGGTGAGTGTCGTACGTCGGTGAGCGTCTTACAGTGTTGTACGCCGGTGAGCGCCGTACATCGGTGAGTGTTGTACATCGGTGAGCGTCGTACATCGGTGAGCATCGTACATCGGTGAGTGTCGTACGTCGGTGAGCGCCATACGTCGGTGAGCGTCTTACGTCGGTGAGCGTCTTACAGTGTCGTACGTCGGTGAGCGTCGTACGTCGGTGAGCGTCATACGTCGGTGAGCGTCTTACGTCGGTGAGCGTCTTACAGTGTCGTACGTCGGTGAGCGTCGTACGTCGGTGAGCGTCATACGTCGGTGAGCGTCGTACGTCGGTGAGCGTCATACGTCGGTGAGCGTCGTACGTCGGTGAGCGTCTTACAGTGTCGTACGTCGGTGAGCGTCTTACAGTGTCGTACGTCGGTGAGCGTCTTACAGTGTCGTACGTCGGTGAGCGTCTTACAGTGTCGTACGTCGGTGAGCGTCTTACAGTGTCGTACGTCGGTGAGCGTCTTACGTCGGTGAGCGTCTTACAGTGTCGTACGTCGGTGAGCGTCATACGTCGGTGAGCGTCGTACGTCGGTGAGCGTCTTACAGTGTCGTACGTCGGTGAGCGTCTTACAGTGTCGTACGTCGGTGAGCGTCTTACAGTGTCGTACATCGGCGAGTGTCGTACATCGGTGAGTGTTGGCGTGTCGTACAGTGTCATACATCTGAGTGTCGTACAGTGTTGTACATCGGCGAGTGTCGTACATCAGTGAGTGTCGTACATCGGTGAGCGCCGTACATCGGTGAGTGTTGGCGTGTCGTACATCGGTGAGCGCCGTACATCGGTGAGCGCCGTACATCGGTGAGTGTTGGCGTGTCGTACATCAGTGAGTGTCGTACATTGGTGAGTGTTGTACATCGGTGAGTGTTGGCGTGTCGTACATCGGTGAGTGTTGTACATCGGTGAGCGCCGTACATCGGCGAGTGTCGTACATCGACGAGTGTTGGCGTGTCGTACATCGGTGAGTGTCGTACATTGGTGAGCGCCGTACATCGGTGAGTGTTGGCGTGTCATACATCGGTGAGTATCGTACATTGGCAAGCGTCGTACAGTGTCGTACATCGGTGAGTGTCGTACATCGGTGAGTGTTGGCGTGTCGTACATCAGTGAGTGTCGTACATTGGTGAGTGTTGTACATCGGTGAGTGTTGGCGTGTCGTACATCGGTGAGTGTTGTACATCGTTGAGTGTTGGCGTGTCGTACATCAGTGAGTGTCGTACATCGGTGAGTGTTGTACATCGGCGAGCGTCGTACAGTGTCGTACATCGGTGAGCGCCGTACATCGGTGAGTGTTGGCGTGTCGTACATCAGTGAGTGTCGTACATTGGTGAGTGTTGTACATCGGTGAGTGTTGGCGTGTCGTACATCGGTGAGTGTTGTACATCGTTGAGTGTTGGCGTGTCGTACATCAGTGAGTGTCGTACATTGGTGAGTGTTGTACATCGGTGAGTGTTGGCGTGTCGTACATCAGTGAGTGTCGTACATTGGTGAGTGTTGTACATCGGTGAGTGTTGGCGTGTCGTACATCGGTGAGTGTTGTACATCGTTGAGTGTTGGCGTGTCATACATCAGTGAGTGTCGTACATTGGTGAGTGTTGTACATCGGTGAGTGTTGGCGTGTCGTACATCAGTGAGTGTCGTACATCGGTGAGTGTTGTACATCGGCGAGCGTCGTACATCGGTGAGTGTCGTACATCGGCGAGTGTTGGCGTGTCGTACATCGGTGAGTGTCGTACATCGGTGAGTGTTGGCGTGTCGTACATCGGTGAGTGTCGTACATCGGCGAGTGTCGTACATCGGTGAGTGTTGGCGTGTTGTACAGTGTCATACATCTGAGCGCCGTACATCGGTGAGTGTTGTACATCGGTGAGTGTCGTACATCGATGAGCGCCGTACATCGGTGAGCGTCGTACATCGGTGAGCGTCGTACATCGGTGAGGGTCGTACACCGGTGAGCGTCGTACATCGGTGAGCGTCGTACATCGGTGAGTGTTGGCGTGTCGTACATCGGTGAGTGTCGTATATCGGTGAGCGTCGTACATCGGTGAGCGTCGTACATCGGTGAGCGTCGTACATCGGTGAGCGTCGTACACCGGTGAGCGTCGTACACCGGTGAGTGTTGGCGTGTCGTACATCGGTGAGTGTTGGCGTGTCGTACATCGGTGAGTGTCGTACATCGGCGAGTGTCGTACATCGGTGAGTGTTGGCGTGTCGTACAGTGTCATACATCTGAGTGTCGTACAGTGTTGTACATCGGCGAGTGTCGTACATCAGTGAGTGTCGTACATCGGTGAGCGCCGTACATCGGTGAGTGTTGGCGTGTCGTACATCGGTGAGCACCGTACATCGGTGAGCGCCGTACATCGGTGAGTGTTGGCGTGTCGTACATCAGTGAGTGTCGTACATTGGTGAGTGTTGTACATCGGTGAGTGTCGTACAGTGTCATACATCTGAGTGTCTCACAGTGTTGTACATCGGCGAGTGTCGTACATCAGTGAGTGTCGTACATCGGTGAGTGCCGTACATCGGTGAGTGTCGTACATCGGTGAGCGCCGTACATCGGTGAGTGTTGGCGTGTCGTACATCGGTGAGCGCCGTACATCGGTGAGTGTTGGCGTGTCGTACATCAGTGAGTGTCGTACATTGGTGAGTGTTGTACATCGGTGAGTGTTGGCGTGTCGTACATCGGTGAGTGTTGTACATCGTTGAGTGTTGGCGTGTCATACATCAGTGAGTGTCGTACATTGGTGAGTGTTGTACATCGGTGAGTGTTGGCGTGTCGTACATCGGTGAGCGTCGTACACCGGTGAGCGTCGTACACCGGTGAGTGTTGGCGTGTCGTACATCGGTGAGTGTTGGCGTGTCGTACATCGGTGAGTGTCGTACATCGGCGAGTGTCGTACATCGGTGAGTGTTGGCGTGTCGTACAGTGTCATACATCTGAGTGTCGTACAGTGTTGTACATCGGCGAGTGTCGTACATCGGTGAGCGCTGTACATCGGTGAGCGCCGTACATCGGTGAGTGTTGGCGTGTCGTACATCAGTGAGTGTCGTACATTGGTGAGTGTTGTACATCGGTGAGTGTTGGCGTGTCGTACATCGGTGAGTGTTGTACATCGTTGAGTGTTGGCGTGTCGTACATCAGTGAGTGTCGTACATCGGTGAGTGTTGTACATCGGCGAGCGTCGTACAGTGTCGTACATCGGTGAGCGCCGTACATCGGTGAGTGTTGGCGTGTCGTACATCAGTGAGTGTCGTACATTGGTGAGTGTTGTACATCGGTGAGTGTTGGCGTGTCGTACATCGGTGAGTGTTGTACATCGTTGAGTGTTGGCGTGTCGTACATCAGTGAGTGTTGTACATCGGTGAGTGTTGTACATCGGTGAGTGTTGGCGTGTCGTACATCAGTGAGTGTCGTACATTGGTGAGTGTTGTACATCGGTGAGTGTTGGCGTGTCGTACATCGGTGAGTGTTGTACATCGTTGAGTGTTGGCGTGTCATACATCAGTGAGTGTCGTACATTGGTGAGTGTTGTACATCGGTGAGTGTTGGCGTGTCGTACATCAGTGAGTGTCGTACATCGGTGAGTGTTGTACATCGGCGAGCGTCGTACATCGGTGAGCGCCGTACATCGCAGAGTGTCGTACATCGGCGAGTGTTGGCGTGTCGTACATCGGTGAGTGTCGTACATCGGTGAGTGTTGGCGTGTCGTACATCGGTGAGTGTTGGCGTGTCGTACATCGGTGAGTGTCGTACATCGGCGAGTGTCGTACATCGGTGAGTGTTGGCGTGTTGTACAGTGTCATACATCTGAGCGCCGTACATCGGTGAGTGTTGTACATCGGTGAGTGTCGTACATCGATGAGCGCCGTACATCGGTGAGCGTCGTACATCGGTGAGCGTCGTACATCGGTGAGGGTCGTACACCGGTGAGCGTCGTACATCGGTGAGCGTCGTACATCGGTGAGTGTTGGCGTGTCGTACATCGGTGAGTGTCGTACATCGGTGAGTGTTGGCGTGTCGTACATCGGTGAGTGTCGTATATCGGTGAGCGTCGTACATCGGTGAGCGTCGTACATCGGTGAGCGTCGTACATCGGTGAGCGTCGTACATCGGTGAGCGTCGTACACCAGTGAGTGTTGCCGTGTCGTACATCGGTGAGTGTTGGCGTGTCGTACATCGGTGAGTGTCGTACATCGGCGAGTGTCGTACATCGGTGAGTGTTGGCGTGTCGTACAGTGTCATACATCTGAGTGTCGTACAGTGTTGTACATCGGCGAGTGTCGTACATCAGTGAGTGTCGTACATCGGTGAGCGCCGTACATCGGTGAGTGTTGGCGTGTCGTACATCGGTGAGCGCCGTACATCGGTGAGCGCCGTACATCGGTGAGTGTTGGCGTGTCGTACATCAGTGAGTGTCGTACATTGGTGAGTGTTGTACATCGGTGAGTGTTGGCGTGTCGTACATCGGTGAGTGTTGTACATCGTTGAGTGTTGGCGTGTCGTACATCAGTGAGCGTTGTACATCGGTGAGCGCTGTACATCGGTGAGTGTCGTACATCGGTGAGTGTCGTACATCGGTGAGCGCCGTACATCGGTGAGTGCCGTACATCGGTGAGTGTTGCCGTGTCATACATCGGTGAGTATCGTACATCGGCAAGCGTCATACAGTGTCGTACATCAGTGAGTGTCGTACATCGGCGAGTGTTGTACATCGTTGAGTGTTGGCGTGTCGTACATCAGTGAGTGTCGTACATTGGTGAGTGTTGTACATTGGTGAGTGTTGTACATCGGTGAGCGTTGTACATCGGTGAGTGTTGTACATCGGTGAGTGTCGTACGTCGGTGAGCGTCTTACAGTGTCGTACGTCGGTGAGCGTCTTACGTCGGTGAGCGTCGTACGTCGGTGAGCGTCTTACAGTGTCGTACGTCGGTGAGCGTCTTACGTCGGTGAGCGTCTTACGTCGGTGAGCGTCTTACAGTGTCGTACGTCGGTGAGCGTCATACGTCGGTGAGTGTCGTACGTCGGTGAGCGTCTTACAGTGTTGTACGCCGGTGAGCGCCGTACATCGGTGAGTGTTGTACATCGGTGAGCGTCGTACATCGGTGAGCGTCGTACATCGGTGAGTGTCGTACGTCGGTGAGCGCCATACGTCGGTGAGCGTCTTACGTCGGTGAGCGTCTTACAGTGTCGTACGTCGGTGAGCGTCGTACGTCGGTGAGCGTCATACGTCGGTGAGCGTCGTACGTCGGTGAGCGGCGAACGTCGGTGAGCGTCGTACGTCGGTGAGCGTCTTACGTCGGTGAGCGTCTTACAGTGTCGTACGTCGGTGAGCGTCGTACGTCGGTGAGCGTCATACGTCGGTGAGCGTCGTACGTCGGTGAGCGTCATACGTCGGTGAGCGTCGTACGTCGGTGAGCGTCTTACAGTGTCGTACGTCGGTGAGCGTCTTACAGTGTCGTACGTCGGTGAGCGTCTTACAGTGTCGTACGTCGGTGAGCGTCTTACAGTGTCGTACGTCGGTGAGCGTCTTACGTCGGTGAGCGTCTTACAGTGTCGTACGTCGGTGAGCGTCATACGTCGGTGAGCGTCGTACGTCGGTGAGCGTCTTACAGTGTCGTACGTCGGTGAGCGTCTTACAGTGTCGTACGTCGGTGAGCGTCTTACAGTGTCGTACATCGGCGAGTGTCGTACATCGGTGAGTGTTGGCGTGTCGTACAGTGTCATACATCTGAGTGTCGTACAGTGTTGTACATCGGCGAGTGTCGTACATCAGTGAGTGTCGTACATCGGTGAGTGTTGGCGTGTCGTACATCGGTGAGCGCCGTACATCGGTGAGCGCCGTACATCGGTGAGTGTTGGCGTGTCGTACATCAGTGAGTGTCGTACATTGGTGAGTGTTGTACATCGGTGAGTGTTGGCGTGTCGTACATCGGTGAGTGTTGTACATCGGTGAGCGCCGTACATCGGCGAGTGTCGTACATCGACGAGTGTTGGCGTGTCGTACATCGGTGAGTGTCGTACATTGGTGAGCGCCGTACATCGGTGAGTGTTGGCGTGTCATACATCGGTGAGTATCGTACATCGGCAAGCGTCGTACAGTGTCGTACATCAGTGAGTGTCGTACATCGGTGAGTGTTGTACAGCGGTGAGCGTTGTACATCGGTGAGCGTTGTACATCGGTGAGCGCTGTACATCGGTGAGTGTTGTACATCGGTGAGCGCCGTACATCGGTGAGCGTCGTACATCGGTGAGCGCCGTACATCGGTGAGTGTTTGCGTGTCATACATCGGTGAGTATCGTACATCGGCAAGCGTCGTACAGTGTCGTACATCAGTGAGTGTCGTACATCGGCGAGTGTTGTACATCGTTGAGTGTTGGCGTGTCGTACATCGGTGAGTGTCGTACATCGGTGAGCGCCGTACATCGGTGAGTGTTGGCGTGTCATACATCGGTGAGTATCGTACATCTGCAAGCGTCGTACAGTGTCGTACATCAGTGAGTGTCGTACATCGGCGAGTGTTGTACATCGTTGAGTGTTGGCGTGTCGTACATCGGTGAGTGTCGTACAGTGTCGTACATCGGCGAGTGTTGTACATCGTTGAGTGTTGGCGTGTCGTACATCGGTGAGTGTCGTACAGTGTCGTACATCGGTGAGTGCCGTACAACGGTGAGTGTTGGCGTGTCGTACATCAGTGAGTGTCGTACATCGGTGAGTGTTGGCGTGTCGTACATCGGTGAGTGTCGTACATTGGTGAGTGTTGTACATCGGTGAGTGTTGGCGTGTCGTACATCGGTGAGTGTTGTACATCGGCGAGCGTCGTACAGTGTCGTACATCGGTGAGCGCCGTACATCGGTGAGCGTCATACATCGTTGAGTGTCGTACATCGGTGAGCGCCGTACATCGGTGAGTGTTGAACATAGGTGAGTATTGGCGTGTCGTACATCGGTGAGTGTCGTACATCGGTGAGTGTCGTACATCGGCGAGTGTTGGCGTGTCGTACATCGGTGAGTGTCGTACATCGGTGAGCGCCGTACATCGGTGAGTGCTGGCGTGTCATACATCGGTGAGTATCGTACATCGGCAAGCGTCGTACAGTGTCGTACATCAGTGAGTGTCGTACATCGGCGAGTGTTGTACATCGTTGAGTGTTGGCGTGTCGTACATCAGTGAGTGTCGTACATCAGTGAGTGTCGTACATCAGTGAGTGTCGTACATTGGTGAGTGTTGTACATCGGTGAGCGTTGTACATCGTTGAGTGTTGCCGTGTCGTACATCAGTGAGTGTCGTACATTGGTGAGTGTTGTACATCGGTGAGCGTTGTACATCGGTGAGTGTTGTACATCGGTGAGTGTCGTACGTCGGTGAGCGTCTTACAGTGTCGTACGTCGGTGAGCGTCGTACGTCGGTGAGCGTCTTACTGTGTCGTACGTCGGTGAGCGTCTTACGTCGGTGAGCGTCTTACGTCGGTGAGCGTCTTACAGTGTCGTACGTCGGTGAGCGTCATACGTCGGTGAGTGTCGTACGTCGGTGAGCGTCTTACAGTGTTGTACGCCGGTGAGCGCCGTACATCGGTGAGTGTTGTACATCGGTGAGCGTCGTACATCGGTGAGTGTCGTACGTCGGTGAGCGCCATACGTCGGTGAGCGTCTTACGTCGGTGAGCGTCTTACAGTGTCGTACGTCGGTGAGCGTCGTACGTCGGTGAGCGTCATACGTCGGTGAGCGTCGTACGTCGGTGAGCGTCGTACGTCGGTGAGCGTCGTACGTCGGTGAGCGTCGTACGTCGGTGAGCGTCTTACGTCGGTGAGCGTCTTACGTCGGTGAGCGTCTTACAGTGTCGTACGTCGGTGAGCGTCATACGTCGGTGAGCGTCGTACGTCGGTGAGCGTCTTACAGTGTCGTACGTCGGTGAGCGTCTTACAGTGTCGTACGTCGGTGAGCGTCTTACAGCGTCGTACGTCGGTGAGCGTCTTACAGCGTCGTACGTCGGTGAGTGTCGTACGTCGGTGAGCGTCTTACAGTGTCGTACGTCGGTGAGCGTCATACGTCGGTGAGTGTCGTACGTCGGTGAGCGTCTTACAGCGTCGTACGTCGGTGAGCGTCTTACAGCGTCGTAAATCAACGTGTGTGTCTGACTGAATGCTTTAATCTACATATAAAAACAAAAAAGATGGCAAACTCGCCGCCAGCGAGTCTAATATTTAATTATTATAAATACAAAGCACAATAACTAAAAGGTCTGCAATGCATGGAGGAAACCTGTGAGATATAAAGCAGCAGATTAATTTAATCAGGCATTATAGAGATCATCTGATCAGTGAAACTATTTCAGATTCAAATAAATGAAAACAAAGACACTGGTACACCACATCACCTCAGGACTGACTGCATATAAACATTAATCTTATGTCAAAAAATGTTAGAAATGCTGTTTCATCATGAACACTAAACTGCACTTTCTGACTGATGAGAACATCCTCCGGATGAAGAAAGCGCTGTAATGTCTGGCGATCACAGGAACACAAGGGACATCAATAATCGGCATGAGTCTGAGACAATGCGTGTGTGTGTGTGTGTGTGTGTGTGTGTGTGACGCGATTAAAAGCCCGTATGTCAGCGCGGAAGAGGCGGGTCTAACCTGGCTCAGGGAAGTGGGCGGGAGCATATTCAGCCAATCAGAGATGACCTCATGAGACGAACTGATTGACAATCAGATCTGACAGTCAGCAACAAGGAATCTGAACACGTCTTTGATGGAAGTGAGGTTTCGTCCAATCGCCGTTGCAGAAGTCCCAGCTCTGGCCCAATCACAGCGCGAGGAGCCGCAGGGGGCGTGTCCGGCGGCAGCGGCTCTCGGGCGGTCCGGGTGTGTGTGCAGTGTGAATGTGGCAGCCGCAGGGAGGGGCGCGCTCTGTTTATTTCATTAATAAAACTCATTTCTGAGTTCAATTAAAAGTGATTTATAACGGCGAATATTCATCATCTCGGCAGCTCGACGCGCGCGCCGCCGCTCGCCCTTTGTGCGCCGTTTCACCGCAGGGACGAAGAGGATCATGGGGCCATAAGATGCTGGAATAATCGCCCAAAAGACTCTTTTCCTGAACATATTTATGTGTGTTTATTCTCCCGCGCTGTGTGTGTGTGTGTGTGTGTGTGTGAGAGAGAGTGTGTGTGTGTGTGAGTGAGTGAGTGTGTGTGTGTGTGTGTGTGTGTGTGAGAGAGTGAGTGAGTGAGACGGGATGGAGCGGAATATCCTGAAGAAATTCATAGAAGCCCTGAGGAGCGGCGAGCAGAAAGGAGAAGATAACTTCAGCTCGGACTTCATGGTGAGACACACACACACACTGGTCAATGACGAAATAACGACTCACACACACTGACTGATCAATGACGAAATAACGACACACACACACACTCGTCTGATCACGTTCACTTCACAGAGAGAGTCTCATCTACAGTCACTGAGAGCAGCTCACTGCGGCCTACACACACACACTAATACACACTCTCATACACACTCACACTAATACACACTCTCACACACACACATACAAATACACACACACACACACACACTCATACACACTCACACTAATACACACTCTCACACACACACATACAAATACACACATACACACACACACACACTCATACACACTCACACTAATACACACACACACTCACACTAATACACACACACACTCATACACACTCACACTAATACACACTCACACTAATACACACACACACTAATACACAATCACACTAATACACACACACTAATACATACACACTCATACACACTCTCACTAATACACACATACAAATACACACACACATACACACACACTTACACTAATACACACACACACACACTCATACACACTCACACTAATACACACACACACTCACACTAATACACACACACACACTCACACACACTCACACTAATACACACACACACACTCATACACACTCACACTAATACACACTCACACTAATACACACACACACTAATACACAATCACACTAATACACACTCACACTAATACATACACACACTCATACACACACACACATACAAATACACACATACATATACACACACACTTACACTAATACACACACACACACACACCCACATACAAATACACACACGCACTCATACACACTCACACTAATACACACACACATACAAATACACACTCACACTAATACACACACACACTCATACACACTCACACTAATACACACACACACTCATACACACTCACACACACACTCATACACACTCACACTAATACACACACACTCATACACACTCACACTAATACACACACACTCATACACACTCACACCCATACACACTCACACTCATACACACTCACACTAATACACACACACTCACACTAATACTCACACTAATACACACACACTCAGACTAATACACACACACACACTCATACACACTCACTAATACACACTCTCACTAATACACACACATACACACACTCATACACACACTAATACACACACACACTCGCACTAATACACACACTCATACACACTCACACTAATACACACTCATACACACTCACACTAATACACACTCACACTAATACACACACACACTCACACTAATACACACTCATACACACTCACACTAATACACACTCATACACACTCACACTAATACACATACACACTCACACTAATACACACTCATACACACTCACACTAATACACACTCATACACGCTCACACTAATACACACTCATACACACTCATACACGCTCACACTAATACACACTCATACACACTCACACTAATACACACTCACACTCATACACACTCACATACACACTCACACTAATACATACAAATACACACACACACTCATACACACTCACTAATACACACACACTCATACACACTCACTAATACACACACACACACACACTAATACACACACACACTAATTTTCAAATAAATATCCAAATAAATTTAATTACTAAACTAAATGAACTATATCAAATGCATTACTTGAATATATATGATAATTGAAATGAGCTGATGACATCAGTGTTTTCTCCAGAGCGGCTGTACAGCCGAATCAGATTCTGTTCATTATTTTCCTGTTTAACACTGTGAAGCTGCTTTGAGACAATCTGCATTGTAAAAAGCGCTATATAAATAAAGTTGACTTGACTTGACTTGACTACTCACACTAATACACACACACGTACACACACACACACTCACACTAATACACACGCACACTAATACACTCACACTAATACACACACACGTACACACACACACACTCACACTAATACACACTCACACTAATACACACACACACACTAATACACTCACACTAATACACACTCACACTAATACATACAAATTCACACACACACACACACTCATACACACAAGTGCACACGCACACACATTGTCTCCAGGGGGGGTATTCCAGAAAGCAAGGTTAACTTCCCGTCACATACACCCTGAACTCTCGGTTGATTAACCCAAACCTGGCTTACTCGAGGTGTGCTGGTTCCTAAAACGAGTCCGGGAGTAAGTTCAGCCAACTCAGAGTGTGTTCCCGTTTAACACACAAGACATTCTCAACAGAGCGACGAATCGATGATTCACCATGGAAACAGACAGCGCCATTCTACTTCCTCTTCTTCTAATGGCGATTTACATAACCTACTTAGTGCACATCGCCACCTATTTGGTGGTTGTGCAATCATTTTTTGAAAGTCTTCGTTTAATAAGTAATCTTTACTCACTGAGCATAAGGATTATATTGTTTGTTTGATGCTAATTAATTGAATGCAGATCCATGTGTGAGATGACAAAATAAATAATAAATATATTTAAATTGCATTAACATTTAAACTTATTTATTTATTTTTTATTGTAATTCTTTAGAATAGATATATAATATTGTATATTATATAACTGAAACAAATTTGGTTATATTAATAACTATATTAATGATATAACACACATCTGAATACCTCTTAAGCAAACTAACCCTGGATCATGAGCGGCTCCGGAGCAGAGAGGGAGTTGCCATGGTTACTTACATACCCTGAAAGTTACGGTTATCCGCTAACTTACTCTTAAACATACCCGGGTATGTCACATAACCTGCTTTCTGGAATACCCCCAGATGTTTAGCTCTTCTTCAGGCAGTTGTGTTGTTGATGTTATGTTGAATATTGTGACTGAAACATTGTGAAAACATCCTGAAACACACACACACTCGGACACACACACTGTGTGCAGAGCTTCATGTCGAGTTATTTCACTTCTGCTGATGAGTGGATTGCGTGTGTGTCCGTGAGTGAGATCTTCCTCATCATCTTCATCTCTGCTCTTCAGTTTTCATGTGTTTGACACTCTGAGGTTTGAGTGAGACTCGTGATTAGAGTGGCTTCTGTTCCTCCTCTTCCTCTCGTTTACTCCTCCTCTTCTTCCTCTCCTTTACTCCTCCTCCTCTTCTTCTTCCTCGTTTACTCCTCCTCCTCTTCTTCCTCTCGTTTACTCCTCCTCCTCTTCTTCCTCTCGCTTACTCCTCGTCTTCTTCCTCTCGCTTACTCCTCGTCTTCTTCCTCTCGTTTACTACTCCTCTTCTTCTTCCTCGTTTACTACTCCTTCTTCTTCCTCTCGTTTACTACTCCTCTTCCTCTCGTTTACTCCTCCTCTTCTTCCTCTCGTTTACTCCTCTTCTTCTTCCTCTCGTTTACTACTCCTCCTCTTCCTCTCCTTTACTCCTCCTCTTCTTCCTCTCCTCTTCTTCCTCTCCTTTACTCCTCCTCTTCTTCCTCCCCTTTACTCCTCCTCTTCTTCCTCTCCTTTACTCCTCCTCTTCTTCCTCTCCTTTACTCCTCCTCCTCTTCCTCTCCTTTACTCCTCCTCCTCTTCTTCTTCCTCGTTTACTACTCCTCCTCTTCTTCCTCTCCTTTACTCCTCCTCTTCTTCCTCTCCTTTACTCCTCCTCCTCTTCTTCTCTTTTTCTCCTCCTCCTCTTCCTCTCCTTTTCTCCTCCTCCTCTTCCTCTCCTTTACTCCTCCTCCTCTTCCTCTCCTTTACTCCTCCTCCTCTTCTTCTTCCTCTCCTTTACTCCTCCTCCTCTTCTTCTTCCTCTCCTTTACTCCTCCTCCTCTTCTTCTTCCTCTCCTTTACTACTCCTCTTCTTCTTCCTCTCGTTTACTCCTGTGTGTGTGTGTGTGTGTGTCCGAGTGTGTGTGTTCTGTATTTCCTGTCACTGACACTCAAACACTTGAAACAACCCTCAGGACTGAAGCCCTCAAGCCCAAAGTATCTTCTCTCGTCTGTAGTGTACACTAGATAGTGTGCATCCGCTCATGGTCAGAGTATCAGCGTGAATGCCTGGAAATGAACTCTACAGTTTAGACCGAACGTCTCTGTTCCCATTAAAACACAGCAGATGACGAGAGTGTGTGTGTGTGTGGCTTTTGACCTTGACATCCACATCCTGTTTTGTGTAAAAATACTTCCAGTGAGAAACGAGTGTGTTCATCCCTCTGTCCTGTTTTCCTGTGTTCATAACTGCAGGCACTCTTCAGATTTTGGTAGTCCGAAATGAATTTAACTAACCCAAATAAAAAAAGATATATTTTTTGTCAAAACATCACTCAAAACCTTTTTTTAAACTCACAAATATCAACAATGATAATAATCACATTACAATCATCAACACAAACATGCATTTGATTCTGCCTGAACTGAAAGTTCTATGATTTTCTGTCTTCATCTTGACTCTTTTTTTGGTTGAATTGAACTGAAACACCAACTTAAATCTATGTGCCTCTTAACATTTTAACACACACACACACGCATGTACGTTAGCATCAGCTAAACTTCACTGCGGACAAATCAGCATGATCAAAAACATCCATGATCTTATTTTTCCTTCAGATAACGTCAAGAGAGTCAACAACAAAGCAAGGAAGGAATTTTATTTCACTGTTTAAAATAGCCCGTCGGGCAGGCCGTGATACGCTTTGGTTGCCCGGCTGGAAGATACCATAGCCCCGGGACGTTTTGCAAGCCCTGAATTGACTGAGACTGTGTTGTGTGTGTGTGTGTGTGTGAGAGAGAGAGAGAGAGAGAGAGAGAGAGTGAGTGAGTGTGAGTTAGTGTGTCTGATGTCGCTTTCATATGAGCTCATAAAATTTCATTTCATTTTCAGTCTTGTGCTGTTCAGACACATTCACCTATAGGTGTGTGTGTGTGAGAGAGACCTGTTCTTCACCATCAGCGGTCACTGCATTTCCTGTATGACTCTGCAGCAGTTTGTGTGAAATCCCTCAAACACCAAAGCAGCTCAAACACTGAGAGCCTGACGCTGAGAAGACAGAGAGGACGGCTGGGTTAGGGTTAGTTAGGCTCGGTTACGCTGGGTTAGGGTTAGTTAGGCTGGGTAAGGGTTAGTTAGGCTGGGTTAGGGTTAGTTGGGCTGGGTTAGGCTCGGTTACGCTGGGTTACGGTTAGTTAGGCTGGGTAAGGGTTAGTTAGGCTGGGTAAGGGTTAGTTAGGCTGGGTAAGGGTTAGTTAGGCTGGGAAGGGTTAGTTAGGCTGGGTAAGGGCTAGTTAGGCTGGGTAAGGGCTAGTTAGGCTGGGTAAGGGTTAGTTAGGCTGGGTTAGAGTTAGTTAGGCTGGGTTAGGGTTAGTTAGGCTGGGTTAGGGTTAGTTAGGCTGGGTTACGCTCGGTTATGCTGGGTTAGGGTTAGTTAGGCTGGGTTACGCTGGGTTAGGGTTAGTTAGGCTGGGTTACGCTGGGTTAGGCTGGGTTAGGGTTAGTTAGGCTGGGTTACGCTGGGTTAGGGTTAGTTAGGCTGGGTTAGGCTCGGTTACGCTCGGTTACGCTGGGTTAGGCTGGGTTAGGCTCGGTTACGCTGGGTTAGGCTGGGTTAGGGTTGGTTAGGCTCGGTTACTCTGGGTTAGGGTTAGTTAGGCTGGGTTAGGGTTAGTTAGGCTCGGTTACGCTGGGTTAGGCTCGGTTACGCTGGGTTACGCTGGGTTAGGCTCAGTTATGCTGGGTTACGGTTAGTTAGGCTGGGTTACTCTAGGTTAGGCTGGGTTATGCTGGGTTAGGCTATGTTAGGCTGGGTTAGGGTTAGTTAGGCTGGGTTAGGCTCGGTTACGCTGGGTTAGGCTCGGTTACGCTGGGTTAGGCTGGGTTAGGATTGGTTAGGCTGGGTTAGGGTTAGTTAGGCTGGGTTATGCTGGGTTAGGCTCGGTTAGGCTGGGTTAGGGTTAGGTTACGCTGGGTTAGGCTGGGTTAGGCTCGGCTACGCTGGGTTAGGCTCGGTTAGGCTTGGTTATGCTGGGTTAGGGTTAGTTAGGCTGGGTTAGGCTCGGTTACGCTAGGTTAGGCTGGGTTACGCTGGGTTAGGCTCGGTTACGCTGGGTTAGGCTCGGTTAGGCTGGGTTAGGATTAGTTAGGCTCGGTTACGCTGGGTTAGGTACCGGTTAGGCTGGGTTAGGGTTAGTTAGGCTGGGTTAGGCTCGGTTACGCTGGGTTAGGGTTAGTTAGGCTGGGTAAGGGTTAGTTAGGCTGGGTTAGGGTTAGTTGGGCTGGGTTAGGCTCGGTTACGCTGGGTTACGGTTAGTTAGGCTGGGTAAGGGTTAGTTAGGCTGGGAAGGGTTAGTTAGGCTGGGAAGGGTTAGTTAGGCTGGGTAAGGGCTAGTTAGGCTGGGTAAGGGTTAGTTAGGCTGGGTTAGAGTTAGTTAGGCTGGGTTAGGGTTAGTTAGGCTGGGTTACGCTCGGTTATGCTGGGTTAGGGTTAGTTAGGCTGGGTTACGCTGGGTTAGGGTTAGTTAGGCTGGGTTACGCTGGGTTAGGCTGAGTTAGGGTTAGTTAGGCTGGGTTACGCTGGGTTAGGGTTAGTTAGGCTGGGTTAGGCTCGGTTACGCTCGGTTACGCTGGGTTAGGCTCGGTTAGGCTCGGTTACGCTGGGTTAGGCTGGGTTAGGGTTGGTTAGGCTCGGTTACTCTGGGTTAGGTACCGGTTAGGCTGGGTTAGGGTTAGTTAGGCTGGGTTAGGCTCGGTTACGCTGGGTTAGGGTTAGTTAGGCTGGGTAAGGGTTAGTTAGGCTGGGTTAGGGTTAGTTGGGCTGGGTTAGGCTCGGTTACGCTGGGTTACGGTTAGTTAGGCTGGGTAAGGGTTAGTTAGGCTGGGTAAGGGTTAGTTAGGCTGGGAAGGGTTAGTTAGGCTGGGTAAGGGCTAGTTAGGCTGGGTAAGGGTTAGTTAGGCTGGGTTAGAGTTAGTTAGGCTGGGTTAGGGTTAGTTAGGCTGGGTTAGGGTTAGTTAGGCTGGGTTACGCTCGGTTATGCTGGGTTAGGGTTAGTTAGGCTGGGTTACGCTGGGTTAGGGTTAGTTAGGCTGGGTTACGCTGGGTTAGGCTGGGTTAGGGTTAGTTAGGCTGGGTTACGCTGGGTTAGGGTTAGTTAGGCTGGGTTAGGCTCGGTTACGCTCGGTTACGCTGGGTTAGGCTGGGTTAGGCTCGGTTACGCTGGGTTAGGCTGGGTTAGGGTTGGTTAGGCTCGGTTACTCTGGGTTAGGGTTAGTTAGGCTGGGTTAGGGTTAGTTAGGCTCGGTTACGCTGGGTTAGGCTCGGTTACGCTGGGTTAGGCTGGGTTACGCTGGGTTAGGCTCAGTTATGCTGGGTTACGGTTAGTTAGGCTGGGTTACTCTAGGTTAGGCTGGGTTATGCTGGGTTAGGCTATGTTAGGCTGGGTTAGGGTTAGTTAGGCTGGGTTAGGCTCGGTTACGCTGGGTTAGGCTCGGTTACGCTGGGTTAGGCTGGGTTAGGATTGGTTAGGCTGGGTTAGGGTTAGTTAGGCTGGGTTATGCTGGGTTAGGCTCGGTTAGGCTGGGTTAGGGTTAGGTTACGCTGGGTTAGGCTGGGTTAGGCTCGGCTACGCTGGGTTAGGCTCGGTTAGGCTTGGTTATGCTGGGTTAGGGTTAGTTAGGCTGGGTTAGGCTCGGTTACGCTAGGTTAGGCTGGGTTACGCTGGGTTAGGCTTGGTTACGCTGGGTTAGGCTCGGTTACGCTGGGTTAGGCTCGGTTAGGCTGGGTTAGGATTAGTTAGGCTCGGTTACGCTGGGTTAGGTACCGGTTAGGCTGGGTTAGGGTTAGTTAGGCTGGGTTAGGCTCGGTTACGCTGGGTTAGGGTTAGTTAGGCTGGGTAAGGGTTAGTTAGGCTGGGTTAGGGTTAGTTGGGCTGGGTTAGGCTCGGTTACGCTGGGTTACGGTTAGTTAGGCTGGGTAAGGGTTAGTTAGGCTGGGAAGGGTTAGTTAGGCTGGGAAGGGTTAGTTAGGCTGGGTAAGGGCTAGTTAGGCTGGGTAAGGGTTAGTTAGGCTGGGTTAGAGTTAGTTAGGCTGGGTTAGGGTTAGTTAGGCTGGGTTACGCTCGGTTATGCTGGGTTAGGGTTAGTTAGGCTGGGTTACGCTGGGTTAGGGTTAGTTAGGCTGGGTTACGCTGGGTTAGGCTGAGTTAGGGTTAGTTAGGCTGGGTTACGCTGGGTTAGGGTTAGTTAGGCTGGGTTAGGCTCGGTTACGCTCGGTTACGCTGGGTTAGGCTCGGTTAGGCTCGGTTACGCTGGGTTAGGCTGGGTTAGGGTTGGTTAGGCTCGGTTACTCTGGGTTAGGGTTAGTTAGGCTGGGTTAGGGTTAGTTAGGCTCGGTTACGCTGGGTTAGGCTCGGTTAGGCTCGGTTACGCTGGGTTAGGCTCGGTTAGGCTGGGTTACGCTGGGTTAGGCTCAGTTATGCTGGGTTACGGTTAGTTAGGCTGGGTTACTCTAGGTTAGGCTGGGTTATGCTGGGTTAGGCTATGTTAGGCTGGGTTAGGGTTAGTTAGGCTGGGTTACGCTGGGTTAGGCTCGGTTACGCTGGGTTAGGCTCGGTTACGCTGGGTTAGGATTGGTTAGGCTGGGTTAGGGTTAGTTAGGCTGGGTTAGGCTCGGTTAGGCTTGGTTATGCTGGGTTAGGGTTAGTTAGGCTGGGTTAGGCTCGGTTACGCTAGGTTAGGCTTGGTTACGCTGGGTTAGGCTCGGTTACGCTGGGTTAGGCTGGGTTAGGCTGGGTTAGGATTAGTTAGGCTCGGTTACGCTGGGTTAGGTACCGGTTAGGCTGGGTTAGGGTTAGTTAGGCTGGGTTAGTCTCGGTTTAGGCTGGGTTAGGCTCGGTTAGGCTGGGTTAGGCTGGGTTAGGGTTACTTAGGCCGGGTTAGGGTTAGTTAGGCTGGGTTAGGGTTAGTTAGGCCGGGTTAGGCTCGGTTATGCTGGGTTAGGCTTGGTTACGCTGGGTTAGGCTCGGTTACTCTGAGTTAGGCTTGGTTAGGCTGGGTTAGGATTAGTTAGGCTGGGTTAGGCTCGGTTACGCTGGGTTAGGCTCGGTTAGGGTTGGTTAGGCTGGGTTAGGGTTAGTTAGGCTGGGTTACGCTGGGTTAGGCTGGGTTAGGCTCGGTTACACTGGGTTAGGCTCGGTTAGGCTGGGTTAGGGTTAGTTAGGCTGGGTTAGGCTCGTTACACTGGGTTAGGCTCGGTTAGGGTTAGTTAGGCTTGGTTAGGCTGGGTTAGGGTTAGTTAGGCTCGGTTAGTCTGGGTTACGCTGGGTTAGGCTCGGTTAGGCTTGGTTACACTGGGTTACGCTGGGTTAGGCTGGGTTACGCTGGGTTACGCTGGGTTAGGCTGGGTTACGCTGGGTTAGGCTGGGTTACGCTGGGTTAGGCTCGGTTACGCTGGGTTAGGCTCGGTTAGTCTGGGTTACGCTGGGTTAGGCTCGGTTAGGCTTGGTTACGCTGGGTTAGGCTGGGTTACGCTGGGTTAGGGTTAGTTAGGCTGGGTTACGCTGGGTTAGGCTGGGTTAGGCTCAGTTACGCTGGGTTAGGCTCTGTTACGCTGGGTTAGGCTGGGTTACGCTGGGTTACGCTGGGTTACGCTGGGTTAGGCTGGGTTACGCTGGGTTAGGCTCGGTTACGCTGGGTTAGGCTCGGTTAGGCTTGGTTATGCTGGGTTAGGATTAGTTAGGCTCGGTTACGCTGGGTTAGGTACCGGTTAGGCTGGGTTAGGGTTAGTTAGGCTTGGTTAGGCTGGGTTATGCTGGGTTAGTCTCAGTTTAGGCTGGGTTAGGCCGGGTTAGGGTTACTTAGGCTGGGTTAGGGTTAGTTAGGCTGGGTTAGGGTTAGTTAGGCCGGGTTAGGCTTGGTTACGCTGGGTTAGGCTCGGTTGCGCTGGGTTAGGCTCGGTTACTCTGGGTTAGGCTGGGTTAGACTCGGTTATGCTGGGTTAGGCTCGGTTAGGCTGGGTTAGGCTCGGTTAGGCTGGGTTAGACTCGGTTATGTTGGGTTAGGCTGGGTTAGACTCGGTTATGTTGGGTTAGGCTGGGTTACGCTGGGCTGGGTTGGGCTGGGTTACTTTGGGTTAGGCTCGGTTACGCTGGGTTACGTTGGGTTGGGCTGGGTTACGCTGGGTTACGTTGGGTTGGGCTCGGTTAGGCCGGGTTACGCTGGGTTAGGCTCGTTTCAGGCTGGGTTAGGCTCGGTTAAACCGGTTTAGAGTAACTAGTGTCATGTAATCACACTTCTGGTTTATTTTTGCGTTTAGTGGCGGGTTTTAGTCGGTAATGGCACAGTAATAGATGGACTGACGTTAAACCTGAGCAGAGCGGTCAGCGATCTCCATCATCACACACTTCTGTTGTGGGTACAGACACATTACATCAATAGAAGTTTGAGACAGATAAATGTGTGTGTGTGTCTGTGTGATGTGACGTGCCTTTCTGCTATGTGGGCGTCGGCTCTGACGGGTGGACCAGGAAATGGACCAATAAGAAGAGAATGCAGCAGAACTGTGTCACGTCGGCCATTGTTCTTCCCCAACACTGGCAGGAAAGGAAGTGTTACAAGCCCCCCCCCCCACACACACACACACAGAGCTTCCTGTGTTTGATGAGGCACATGGAGAAGGTGAAAGACAGACATGATGTTTGATGGCTCACATCAGCACAAGTGAACTAGTGGTTTATTGACAGAAGGAAATCTACTAGATACGTTTGGACGTTGTGTGGATGTTGTCTGGACGTTGTGTGGATGTTGTCTGGATGTTGTGCGGACGTTGTCTGGATGTTGTGCGGACTTTGTCTGGATGTTGTGTGGATGTTGTCTGGATGTTGTGCAACACAGCTTCTCGCCCAGGCCCTGGTCATTTCTAGACTTGACTACTGCAATGCGCTTCTGGCTGGACTTTGCAGAATCGCTGACAACATTCAAAAGACAGCTGAAGGCTCATCTCTTCCACAAGCACTTAACCTCATCTTAAAATTAAAATAAAAAAACACTATATTTTCCTCTATCCCCTCCCTATTCTAGCTTATGCTACTCTAAGCAATGTCCTAAGCTTAGTATGTCAGGCACTTTTTGTGATTTTTTTAGCCTCTTCATAACGGATCGCTTCCTGTATTCCTCAGTTGTAAGTCGCTTTGGATAACAGCGTCTGCTAAATGAATAAATGTAAATGTTGTCTGGATGTGTGGATTGCAGCCCTGATGTGCTCCAGATATTCACTTAAACATGACAAACACACTTCATTTCACATTCACACACACACTGATGAAGTGCTGATGTCCGAACTGCAGCTGATCTGAGGTCAGAGTCCCACACTAACTCTTCATCGCTTCTGTTCCTCCTGCAGTGACGTCTGAATGCCTTTGGCTGTGAACTCGTTTATTGTTGATGTGTTTTGTTTCCTGTATGCTTTGAATGTCTGTGGCTAAACACTATCTCTCCACTGTTAAAGCTGTTTCGTGTGTCTTTTACAGAGATTACGCCGATTATCAACCAAATACAGAACAGAGAAGATCTACCCCACTAATGTAGGAGAGCAGGAGGAGAACGTGAAGAAGAACCGATACAAAGACATTCTGCCGTGTGAGTAAACCACCACTGACGGAACGAGCACGTGTCTGTTATGAATGAAGAGCCTGAGGCCGACTGAGATCACATGATTGACTTTGTTCATGTTAACAGAGATGATGAGGAAGGGTTGTTGACCAATGGAATCTGATCTGGTGTTTCTGGTGTGTGTGTGTGTGTGTGTGTGTATCTGCTGACACAATGTCTTTCTCTCGCACGTCAGTCGACCACAGTCGTGTAAAGGTGAAGCTAAAAACATCCAACCAGGACACAGATTACATCAATGCAAACTTCATCAAGGTACTGAAGACTTCCTGCCTCTGTAGATCCCTTCAGCATGTGTGTCTTGTGTGTGTGTGAAAGAAACACATATATCAGCGCAATCGTAGTTACACTCCACTCAGAAGAAGTGTTTCTTATATTTGCTCCTGATGTGAAACACACAAGCATCAACTAGAGCAGGTTCCTCAGATCCGGCCCTGGAGGGCCTCTGTGATTCTCTCGTGATCCTGAAGACCGAGATCAGCTCACGTGTGTTTGATCAGGGTTGAAGCTGACCTGGGCAGTGGCCCTCCAGGACCGAATCTGAGGAACCTGAAGCTGTAGAGACTGTAAATCATGTGTGTGTGTGTGTGTGTGTGCGTGCAGGGAGTAGACGGGCCGGAGGCCTACATCGCCACTCAGGGGCCGTTGCCCAACACTGTGCTGGATTTCTGGAGGATGATCTGGGAATACAGGGTTGCGGTGAGTGATGCTGCTGTGCATGCGTGTGTGTGTATGTGTGTGTGTATATTTTCATAAGTGACGTGTGACTTCCTCTTCTGCAGGTCATCGTGATGGCGTGTCGAGAGTTTGAGATGGGAAGGGTAAGAGTGAATTGAGTGGATTCTGTGGTTCGGTCATAAAAGCGTCACCGACTCAAACGTGTCCTTCTCTCACGTTCCTCTGCAGAAGAAGTGTGAACGTTATTTCCCTGCGTTTGGAGGCGAGCCCGTGACCTTCGGCCCCTTCAGGATCTCGTGTGTGAGTCCACATTGCATTCCTAAATGTGATGTGCAGATCTTTTAAATGTGGGAATACATTGAATATGTATCTGATTTTTTCGGTCAGATTTACTGTGATTTTTCATCCATTTATACTAGTGTTCACCTTTTGTCTAGTATATTAGACACATTATGGTAAAAAACAGTTGAGTATGAATCATATATTTTTTTGTAAACACATTTAGTTCCTGTTTTCTGCTTTAAAGATTTGTAGACTTTTATGTGCGAGTAGTTTTGTGTATTAGTACTCTGTACATCAGTTCATGTAGATCTGAGATCAAGTGTCTGATGTGCGTCGTTTAAAACGCCACGTGAACAACATTTGAGACTCATTCAGCCGGAGACGAGCCGTCCGGAAGCAGTAAAGACAAACGTTTGTTTTTCAGGAGTCAGAGCAGCCCAGGACGGATTATTTCATCCGGACACTTACAGTGGAGTTTGATCACGTGAGTCTCTCTCTCTCTCTCCCTCTCTCTCTCTCTCTCTCTCCCTCTCCCAGGTGTAAATAGAGTTCCATCTTCTTTTGTAATTTAGTGGCTTCTGTCCAATAGGTAATGTAATGTTGTTTTTGTATAATTTAGTTGTATAATTGTGCTGTGCTGGTGTGGGTGTAGCTTCAGCACCAGCTGTGAGAGAGCGCTCCGGTGCCGGTTCTCCTGACACCGCAGCCTGGTATGAGCTCGGGTCACTGCGCTTCAGGTACCGGTTCTGCTCCTGACACCGCAGGGCTTCAGCCTGGTCAAGTCAAGTCAACTTTATTTATATAGCGCTTTTTACAATGCAGATTGTTTCAAAGCAGCTTCACAGTGTTAAACAGGAAAATAATGAACAGAATTTGATTGGGCTGTACAGCCGCTCTGGAGAAAACGGTGATGTCATCAGCTCATTTCAATTATCATATATATTCAAGTAATGTAGTTGATATAATTTAGTTTAGTAATTAAATTTATTTGGATATTTATTTGAAATTTTAGTGTCCCCAACTGAGCAAGCCAGAGGCGACAGTGGCAAGGAACCAAAACTCCCTCAGGTGTCCTAATGGAGAAAAATAAACCTTGGGAGAAACCAGGCTCAGTCGGGGTGCCAGTTTTCCTCTGGCCAATTAACAAACAGTGTATGATTATTATTTTGGCAGCCTTATAGGTCAGAAGTAATATTAGATCGGATTATTCGAAAGGTCGGAGGCATCACGCCGGGTTTATTGAGGATGGCGTGTTGATTAAACAATTATTAAATAGGAATATTCGAAATATCGGAGTCATCACGCCGGAGATGGATCCATTGAGGATGCCATGTCGATGAGCAATTTCAGAGGGTAGACTAATTGACACGGTCTCTGCAGACACTTCAGGGATGCGTTGGTAATGTCTGGGCGCAGGTCCACCATCTGATCTGGATACGGCCCGGATCCGGCTGACTGCAGTAAACCTCGGGATAAACAGAGAGACTAACATTAGCGTAGATGCCATTCTTCTTATGATGTAACGAGTACATCAGGTGTTGTGGGAAGTGTTCCCGGTTCCGGCTGACCTAGTTAATGCAGCCTAACAATTTAAATAAAATATAAATTAAAAATGTTTTATGTGTATGCCATAGTAAAGAGATGTGTTTTTAGTCCAGATTTAAACTGACAGAGTGTGTCTGCTTCCCGAACAATGCTAGGAAGGCTGTTCCAGAGTTTGGGTGCTAAATAGGAAAAGGATCGACCGCCTGCAGTTGATTTTGATATTCTAGGTATTATCAACTGGCCAGAGTTTTGAGACCGCAATAGACGTGATGGAGTATAATACGTTAAGAGCTCGCTCAAGTACTGGGGAGCTAAACCATTTAGTGATTTGTAAGTAATTAGCAAGATTTTAAAATGTATGCGATGTTTAATAGGGAGCCAGTGCAGTGTTGACAGAACCGGGCTAATATGGTCATACTTCCTGGTTCTAGTAAGAACTCGAGCTGCTGCGTTTTGGACCAGCTGCAGTTTATTTATTAAGCGAGCGGGGCAACCACCCAGTAGAGCATTACAATAATCTAGCCTTGAGGTCATGAACACATGAACTAACTGTTCAGCATTTTGCATTGAAAGCATATGCCGTAATTTAGATATATTTTTAAGATGGTAGAATGCAGTTTTACAGATGCTAGAAACGTGGCTTTCAAATGAGAGATTGGTATCAAAGAGCACACCCAGGTTCCTCACTGACGACGAGGACTTGACAGAGCAGCCATCAAGTGTTAGACAGTATTCTAGGTTACTACATGTGGAGTTTTTTTTGTCCAATAATTAAAAATTCATTTTTTTCTGAATTAAGTTGCAGGAAATTACTAGTCATCCAATTTTTTATATCAGCTATGCATTCCGTTAATCTTGTGAATTGGTAAGTTTCGTCAGGACGTGAAGAAATATAGTGCTGAGTATCGTCAGCATAACAATGAAAACTAACGCCATGCTTCTATCTCCTTACATTTATCACATGTGAAGCCCTGTTCACCAACGGAGACAGATATACTAAACATGAAACATGTAGTGCAGGTGACAATAAAAGTAGAAGACATGGCTTACCGTATTTGTTGATTAATCCAACTTACCACAGTTGTTTGATGGACTAGTAAAGGCACGAGAGACAAAACAGGAAACCCGGATGCACGTATGGCAGGCTAACAGGCTAGTGAAATGCTAACGCGTTGTGAAATGCTAACACGTTGTGTTAGTGATTTAAATTAAAAGCTAACATTGTCAATTTTAATGTGATAGGCAATATTAAACAATATATGGTGATGAGTAAGTTATATTTAGCAGTATAAACAACAAGGAAAAGATATCAAATAGAGATTCAAAAGCAAAGCTGTACAGAGCTGCAAACACTGCAACGAAGCAGACAGGAGCAATCGATCAGGAGCAGACAGGAGCCTGGTCCGAGCTCGGGTCACTGCGCTCCGGTGCCGGTTCTGCTCCTGACACCGCAGGGCTTCAGCCTGGTCCGAGCTCGGGTCACTGCGCTCCGGTGCCGGTTCTGCTCCTGACACCGCAGGGCTTCAGCCTGGTCCGAGCTCGGGTCACTGCGCTCCGGTGCCGGTTCTGCTCCTGACACCGCAGGGCTTCAGCCTGGTCCGAGCTCGGGTCACTGCGCTCCGGTGCCGGTTCTGCTCCTGACACCGCAGGGCTTCAGCCTGGTCCGAGCTCGGGTCACTGCGCTCCGGTGCCGGTTCTGCTCCTGACACCGCAGGGCTTCAGCCTGGTCCGAGCTCGGGTCACTGCGCTCCGGTGCCGGTTCTGCTCCTGACACCGCAGGGCTTCAGCCTGGTCCGAGCTCGGGTCACTGCGCTCCGGTGCCGGTTCTGCTCCTGACACCGCAGGGCTTCAGCCTGGTCCGAGCTCGGGTCACTGCGCTTCAGGTGCCGGTTCTGCTCCTGACACCGCAGGGCTTCAGCCTGGTCCGAGCTCGGGTCACTGCGCTCCGGTGCCGGTTCTGCTCCTGACACCGCAGGGCTTCAGCCTGGTCCGAGCTCGGGTCACTGCGCTTCAGGTGCCGGTTCTGCTCCTGACACCGCAGGGCTTCAGCCTGGTATGAGCTCGGGTCACTGCGCTCTGTATTGTCCTAATTCGGCTCTGCATGAGTTGTTTGGTGTCACTCTGTTTACTTTTAGGATGCTTTTACAAATTTGGGTCTGCAGAGTTTCAATTTCTTCTTTTTCCCATTTTGAAATAATAATAAAAACATCTTGTGTTTTTAGGGGTCCCCATATCTCGCTGCCATATAGTGCAAGTGGTTCAATTATTGCTTTTTAGGATTTTTAGCCAGGTTTGAATTGGAATTTCATGTGGAATTGTATTTGTAATCATGCAGAAGACCCTCATTGCTTTTGCTTTCAGCTCATTCACAGCCAGATTAAAGTTCTCTGCTGAACAGTTTTAGTCCCATATAGCTGTATTCGTGTGTGTGCTATTTTGAAAAATCATTATTTTAGTTTTTGCGAGGTTAATTTTAAGAGCCCATGTCTGACTGAATGTCTCTGTGATGTGGAGGAGCTGTTGTAGCCGCTCTCTAGTTTCTGACAGAATGACTAAATCATCTGCAGAGAGGAGACGTTTGATTTCTGATTCAGTCAGGATTGGGCCGGGGCAGTCGAGTTATTTAACGCTTTAGCTAATTCATTTATATAAATGTTAAATAGAGTGGGGCTCATTGGACAACCTTGTCTGGCAACCTTGGGGGAAAAATTCTGTTTGTTTGTTCCCTATTTTTACAGCACGTGTTGTTTTTATACATGGTGCTGATCAAATCAAAGGTTTTCCCTCCAGTCCCATTTTCCAGTAGTTTTAGGAAGAGTCCTTCGTGCCAGATCGAATCGAAAGCCTTCTCAAAGTCAACAAAGCAAGCAAAACCTTTGGATTTGCTCTGGTATACATGTTTCTCAGTGATCGTGTGGAGGGTGTAGATGTGGTCAGATGTTCTGTGCTTGGGCAGAAATCCAATTTGACTTTTATCCAGAAATTTGTGGGTTTTGAGAAAGTTCTGCAATCTCATATTAACAATCAAACAGAATATTTTCCCCAGGTTGCTACTGACGCATATGCCTCTGTAATTGTTTGGCTCAAATGTATCTCCTTGTTTAAAGATCGGTGTAATCAGGCCTTGATTCCAGGTGTCGGGAAAATATCCTACACTCAAAACCATGTTGAATAATTTGATAATTGCGGTTTTGAATTGGTCGTTGGTGTATTTGATCATTTAATTTAATATTCCATCAGTGCCACATGCCTTGTTGGGTTTTAAAGCATGCAGTCTCTCTGTTAGCTCATTTACTGGGATTGGGAAATCCAGGGGGTTCTGATTGTCTTTAATTTTCTCTTTCAGGATTTCTAATTTGGTTTTTATTTCATTTTGAGCAGGATTTGTTTAGTTGTTTTGTACAGATTTTCGAAGTGTGTCCTCCATATGTTCCCGTTCTGAATGGCCAATTCTTCCGGTTGTGGTCTATAGAGAGCGTTCTAATTGTTCCAGAAGTTACTACTATTTATTGACTCCTCCATTTCTTGAAATTTCTCTCTCTTTCTTTTTTTTAACGGTCAATCTGTTTCTCTCCCGGCTGTCAGGAAACCCGTCGAGTGACGCAGTTCCATTATGTGAACTGGCCAGATCACGATGTCCCGTCATCATTTGATTCCATATTGGACATGATCGCTCTGATGAGGGAATATCAGGAGCATGACGACGTTCCCATCTGCGTCCACTGCAGGTATGAGATCCGCTTGTTTAGAAACCTTTTATATATTCTTCAGTCCCATGAACCTCAAGCAGCTTTTATTGTCTCTGGTAACGATGGAGAGCTGATGTGGGTGGTCCCTCGGATGCGCTCAGTAGATGCACGCACACACACACACACACACACACACACACATACACATATGTGATGAACGTAGTGAATTTCTCTGGCTTCATTCTGAAACGGATGACAACAGACTGAGGTTAGAAAGGGAAGTTGCACTGGTCTTTTCTTCTCTATTGTTCCATATATCGAGTGAAACGCTTCAGGAACAAGAACAAATGTAGGGCGGGGCTTGATTTTGTCCGTGGGGAATTGATTGGATGGTTGAGGTTTGCTATTGGTGGATCTCATGTGAGTGACAGGTTGCCCCGCCCTCATCATCAGAGAACAGATGAAGTTATTCTGACTCAAGATTATTAAAACAATTATGATAAATCATTTAGAATAAACACTGCAATATGATTTCACTGTGACTTAAAGGGTCATGAAACCCTAAACCAAATTTTCTGAGATTTTAACAGAGGTATGTGTGTTGAACATCATTGAACACAATGTTAGCATCTGTTAGATTTAATTGAAGGGTGAAACTGGTTAATTATTTTTTTCCCCTATTTTCGTGTTCCGGGTTTAAAAACGACATCGTGTCCACGTCACCGCTTGTGACGCGCCAGCGCACTATAGTACTTCGATGATGCGTTGGTGTCTCATTATTATTAATGAGGCTGAGTTTTCTCATCCTATGAGAAGACACTGTCTCTTAATTATTCATGACAGCACGTGGTTCTTTCCAATGACAGAAGTGTCAGTCTGTGAGTTTGCGTAGTAGATGAGAGAGGCGTTCATGGTCATTGGTCATAAGTGTTTGTTTTCTTGGTGTAAAAGTTCGAGTGTGTTGCATGGCTTTCCCCGCGATGCTGCTAGGGCAAGGCTCTGGCTGCGGGCGGTTGATTGGCTATCAACTACCGACACATCGAAGCTGTTTGTGTGTAGCAAGCATTTTTCGAGAGCGAGCTACGAGAACTAGAGACCAGTGGACTTCGGCCTTATCCAGCAACGCATTTTGCGTCTTGACGGTGATGCTGTACCAAGCATTTCTAGTAAAATTAATAATAATTTATTATTTTTATAACATTTATTTAAATCTCTTTCGCTATTTAATATATTTATTAAATTAGATCTAGGCTACGTATGGAGAAAAAAAAATTTCCAGCACATTTCTTATTTTCAAATATATGCATTTATAGTATATATCTATAATTACAATAATAATTGTGTATGTGCATTTCTACGTTTTAAACAGAATTACGATTAATCTAATATATGTAGCAGGGCATTAAGTTACTTTTAAAAGGGCAAACAGACGGTTGTCAGTGTATTTTATTGGACTTTAAGTTTTTACCCCTTATTTTTCGTGAGAGTTGGCATGGGCCACTGACAGGTGACAGTTGCTCGCCCCCCTCTTTCTCCCCTGCCTTGCTCTGCCACACCCACTCCCCTCCCCTCCCCTCTTCTCACGGCCATCCACGCCCATTTAAGTTGCATTTTTCAAAAAGATTGTGAGGTGGACTTGAGCTGAACGAGGGGGGTTTCATGACCCTTTAAGTTAGGCGTTCATGGGCTCAGAGTTCAGGAGCTGATGGGAAGAAACTGATCCGGAGTCTGTGAGTGGTGATGATGATGGGTGAGAGGAACCAGTGATGGCCTTCTGATCTGTGCTGTATAACGTGCACTATAATCGAACAGTAGTTTCATATGAAATGATGCTGGGGTTAGTATGTGTGATCAGTGTGTGACTGCATGTGTGTGCTGCTCATGTGTGACAGTGCCGGCTGTGGGCGAACGGGAGCCATCTGTGCCATCGACTACACCTGGAACCTGCTGAAAGCTGGGGTAACACACACTCACATTCACACACACACACACACACACACATGTTTGTTTTTGTAAATTGTGGGGACATTCCATAGGTGTAATGGTTTTTATACCGTACAAACCCATTTCCTATCCCCCTACACTACCCCTACCCCTAAACCTACCCATCACACACACACACACACTACCCCTACCCCTAAACCTACCCATCACACACACACACACACACACTAAACCTACCCATCACAGGAAACATTCTGCATTTTTACATTTTTAATAAAACATTGTTTAGTATGTTTTTAAAGCTATTTTAAATATGAGGACATATGAAATGTCCTCATATTTCACGTTTACGTCGTAATACCAGTGTAATACCCATGTCATTATACACATTTGTGTCCTCATATATCACAAAAACAAGCACACTCTCTCACACACACACACACACACACACACTCAAGTCAAGTCAACTTTATTTATATAGTGCTTTTTACAATGCAGATTGTTTCAAAGCAGCTTCACAGTGTTAAACAGGAAAATAATGAACAGAATTTGATTCGGCTGTACAGCCGCTCTGGAGAAAACGCTGATGTCATCAGCTCATTTCAATTATCATATATATTCAAGTAATGTAGTTGATATAGTTAATTTAGTTTAGTAATTAAATTTATTTGGATATTTAGTTGAATATTTAGTGTCCCCAACTGAGCAAGCCAGAGGCGACAGTGGCAAGGAACCAAAACTCCATCAGGTGTCCTAATGGAGAAAAATAAACCTTGGGAGAAACCAGGCTCAGTCGGGGTGCCAGTTCTCCTCTGGCCAATTAACAAACAGTGTATGATTATTATTTTGGCAGCCTTACAGGTCAGAAGTCATATTAGATCGGAATATTCGAAATATCGGAGGCATCACGCCGGAGACGGGTTTATTGAGGATGCCATGTCGATGAGCAATTTCAGAGGGTAGACTAATTGACACGGTCTCTGCAGACACTTCAGGGATGAGTTGGTCATGTCCAGGCGCAGGTCCACCATCTGATCTGGATACGGCCCGGATCCGGCTGACTGCAGTAAACCTCGGGATAAACAGAGAGACTAACATTAGCGTAGATGCCATTCTTCTTATGATGTAACGAGTACATCAGGTGTTATGGGAAGTGTTCCCGGTTCCGGCTGACCTAGTTAATGCAGCCTAACAATTTAAATAAAATATAAATTTAAAATGTTGTATGTGTATGCCATAGTAAAGAGATGCGTTTTTAGTCTAGATTTAAACTGACAGAGTGTGTCTGCTTCCCGAACAATGCTAGGAAGGCTGTTCCAGAGTTTGGGTGCTAAATAGGAAAAGGATCGACCGCCTGCAGTTGATTTTGATATTCTAGGTATTATCAACTGGCCAGAGTTTTGAGACCGCAATAGACGTGATGGAGTATAATGCGTTAAGAGCTCGCTCAAGTACTGGGGAGCTAAACCATTTAGTGATTTGTAAGTAATTAGCAAGATTTTAAAATGTATGCGATGTTTAATAGGGAGCCAGTGCAGTGTTGACAGAACCGGGCTAATATGGTCATACTTCCTGGTTCTAGTAAGAACTCGAGCTGCTGCGTTTTGGACCAGCTGCAGTTTATTTATTAAGCGAGCGGGGCAACCACCCAGTAGAGCATTACAATAATCTAGCCTTGAGGTCATGAACGCATGAACTAACTGTTCAGCATTTTGCATTGAAAGCATATGCCGTAATTTAGATATATTTTTTGCATTCCGTTAATCTTGTGAATTGGTAAGTTTCGTCAGGGCGTGAAGAAATATAGAGCTGAGTATCGTCAGCATAACAATGAAAACTAACGCCATGCTTCCTAATGATATCTCCCAGTGGTAGCATGTACAGGGTGAAAAGCAACGGTCCTAGCACTGAGCCCTGCGGTACTCCATACTGAACTTGTGATCGGTGTGACATCTCTTCATTTACTGCTACAAACTGATAACGGTCATATAAGTATGATTTAAACCATGCCAATGCAATTCCACTAATGCCAACATAATTTTCGAGTCTATTCAAAAGAATGTTGTGGTCGATGGTATCGAATGCAGCGCTAAGATCGAGTAACACTAACAGAGAGATACAACCACGATCGGATGATAAGAGTAAATCATGTGTAACTCTAATGAGAGCAGTCTCAGTACTATGATGTGGTCTAAATCCTGACTGGAAAACCTCACAGATACCATTTCTTTCTAAAAAGGAGCATAATTGTGAGGACACTGCCTTTTCTAGTATTTTTGACAGAAAGGGTAGATTTGAGATTGGCCTGTAATTGACTAATTCTGTAGGATCAAGTTGCGGTTTTTTAATAAGTGGTTTAATAATAGCCAGCTTAAAAGTTTTCGGTACATATCCTAAAGTCAAGGATGAATTAATGATATTAAGAAGAGGATCTATGACCTCTGGAAGCATCTCTTTTAGTAGTTTAGTCGGTATAGGGTCGAGCATACATGTTGTTGATTTTGATGATTTAACGAGTTTAGCCAATTCTTCTTCTCCTATAGCAGTGAATGAGTGTAATTTTTCCTCAGTGACACTACAATGCTCTGTCTGATGTGATACAGTAGTAGACGGCTGCATGGTTATAATTTTTTTCCTAATATTATCAATCTTACAAGTAAAGAAGTTCATAAAGTCATTACTGCTGTGCTGTTGGCAGACATCAGAAGTTGAAGCTTTATTTTTGGTTAATTTAGCCACTGTATCGAATAAATACCTAGGGTTGTGTTTGTTTTCTTCTAAGAGAGTCGAGAAATAAGCAGATCTAGCAGTTTTTACGGCCTTTCTGTATTAAATCATGCTCTCTTTCCACCAAAATGCGAAAAACCTCCAGTTTTGTTTTCTTCCAGCTGCGCTCAATTTTTCGGGCTGCTGTTTTAAGGGCCCGGGTGTCCTCGTTGTACCACGGCGTTGGACTATTTTCTTTCACACACTCACACACACACACTCTCACACACACACACACTCACTCTCTCACACACACACACTCTCACACACACACACACACTCTCACACACACACTCACTCTCTCACACACACACACTCTCACACACACACTCACTCACTCTCTCACACTCACACACACACACACAGACACTCTCACACACACTCTCTCACACACACGCACACACACACTCGCACACACTCTCACACACACACACACACTCTCTCACACACACTCTCACTCACACACACACTCACTCACTCACATACACACACACACACACATACACACACACTCACAAACTTGAGCCTCACCGCTGAAGTGATGACATCACTGTGTGTTTTTTTTTGTAGAGAATTCCTGAAGATTTTAACGTCTTCCAGCTGATTCAGGAGATGAGGACGCAGCGGCATTCTGCAGTTCAGACCAAAGTACACTACACTAAACACACACACACACACACACAGTACCACAATAACTTACAGGGGTAGTGTATTAAATAAAGACTTTAAGTTCACAGCTCGAACAGATGTTACACACCTGACCTCTGACCTCCTGCTTCTCTGTGTGACAGGAGCAGTATGAGCTGGTTCATCGAGCCATTGCGCAGCTCTTTGAGAAACAGCTGATGCTTCTGGAGAGCCCGACTTACTCTGAGCTCACAGACGGGATGGTGAGACACACACACACACACAATCTGCTCTAGAAAGAAAGGAATGTTGGTTGAGAGAAAATAAACAATGAACAATAGAAACAATGATGCTTTACTTCCTGTTTGAAAAGCCTGATGTACAGACACAGACAGTGTGGCTACACACACACACACTAACACACACACACACACACACACACACTCTCTCTCCGACCACAGGAAGAGGGCAGCCCAGAAAAACTCGGTCAGAATTCAGACGAAGAGCGATGGGACACGCCGCCTCCCAAACCGCCCCGCGTCCGCAGGTAAGACCCACGAACTGAAACTGAGACTCACAGAACGTGTTTTTGTTGATTCATTCGAATAACTTTGAGAACATGTTTGATGTAATCTATTGTTTCCCATGGGATCAGAGGTGAAGCTCATGTTTCCTTCTCTCTCAGTAATCAGGTGGAGGGCGACGTGAAGGAGGAGATTCTACAGCCCCCGGAGCCACACCCCGTCCCACCCATCCTCACGCCGTCTCCGCCCTCGGCCTTCCCTACGGTCACAAACGTGCGGCAGGACAACGACCGATACCATCCCAAACCCATCCTGCACGTGCTGGAGTCGGATCAGAACCCCGACCTTAATGAGAACTACAACAACAAGCCCGCACAGGATGTCCCAGCGCCGCCCGCCCTGGGCACCCAGCCGCCCTCGCCGTCTCCCACCGAAGACCGGCGCCTGGAGCGGAAGCTGAGCATCGAGATCAAGAAGGTCCCTCTGCAGGAAGGGCCACGCAGCTTCGAGGGGAACAGCGTTCTGCAGCGCTCGCACGCCTTCAAGCGCTCCAACACTAGCAGCAGCTCCATGTCCGAGGAGTCGGACGACCCGCCGCGGCCCAATCACCTGCCGCTGAGAGGCGAGAAGGGTCACGCCACCTGGTCCCGATCCAGCCCCGACAGAGCGGCCTCTCCAGCGGAGCGATCTCCCAGTCCCGCCGCGCCGCTCAGGGCTGCGCTGAGCTTCACCAACCCGCTGCATTCGGACTTCAGTGACGGGATCTCCACGGTTACCGGTGCGGTTCCGGCAGCGCAGCAGAGCAACCGCGTCCCGCGCAGGGTCACGCCAATGTCCATCGCTGGCCAGAGTCTCCACACACACACCGCATTAGGTATGTACCTACGTCTCCTCACGCGCCGCTCATCTGTCTGCTTCCTTTCCTAGTTCTCACTTCCTTTCAGTCATGTGACTCTCATTTGATCAGGTCGGTGTTTTAGGTTGATGTTTTAGTAACGTCGCACGGGTGTGACGAGGGTAGAAGCGTCACTGTGGCAGGAGTGTATGTCGATTTCACAGACCGAATGAGACCCAGTCTGATGTGGTCGGTCTTCAGGAAGTGGACGCGTGTGTAATCCATGTTCCTCTCAAAACAGAAGCACCTTTCCCCTCTTTGTTGGCTGGTGTGTGTGCAGAGATGCTCCTGGGATCTTCAGGTCACCTGATCAAATGCAGCTTATTCTCTGTGCTGGTGCTGCCGGTGTAGGGCACTCGATAGGGACGTGGGGCTGGAGGCATGATGGTAGCGTGTACTTGGCTCACATGGGTTGACTGGGGCTTGTGTCGGGTTTGTGCTGCGTTCAGCTGGGTAAACGCTCAGGATGGTCTGAACGTGTGTGTATATGTGTGTGTGTGTGTGTGAGAGAGAGAGTAACTGAGAGAGTGTGTTTGTGAGAGAGAGCCGTGTGTGTGTGTGTGTGTGTGTGTGTGTGTGTGTGTGTGAGAGAGAGTAACTGAGAGTGTGTGAGTGTGTGTGAGAGAGAGTAACTGAGAGAGTGTGTTTGTGTGTGTGTGTGTGTGTGTGTGTGTGAGAGAGAGTAACAGAGTGTGTGTGTGTGTGAGAGAGAGCTGTGTGTGTTTGTGTGTGAGAGAGCTCTGTGTGTTTGTGAGAGAGAGAGAGAGAGAGCTGTGTGTGTGTGAGAGAGAGCTGTGTGTGTGTGTGTGTGTGTGTGTGTGAGAGAGAGAGCGCTGTGTGTGTGTGTTGTGTGTCTGTGTGAGAGAGAGCTGTGTGTGTGTGTGTGTGAGAGAGCTCTGTGTGTGTGTGTGTCAAGTCCCCTTTATATATACAGCGCTTTTTACAATGCAGATTGTTTCAAAGCAGCTTCACAGTGTTAAACAGGAAAATAATGAACAGAATTTGATTCGGCTGTACAGCCGCTCTGGAGAAAACACTGATGTCATCAGCTCATTTCAATTATCATATAGTGTCAATGCAGGCTGATCAGTAATATAGTTGAATATTTAGTGTCCCCAACTGAGCAAGCCAAAGGCGACAGTGGCAAGGAACCAAAACTCCATCAGGTGTCCTAATGGAGAAAAATAAACCTTGGGAGAAACCAGGCTCAGTCGGGGTGCCAGTTCTCCTCTGGCCAATTAACAAACAGTGTATGATTATTATTCTGGCAACATTACAGGTCAGAAGTCATATTAGATCGGAATATTCGAAAGATCGGAGTCATCACGCCGGAGATGGGTATAATGAGGATGTCGTGTCGATGCAGCATTTACAGGGGGGAGTTTAATTGACACGGTCTCTGCAGACACTTCAGGGATGAGCTGGTCATGTCCAGGCGCTGGTCCACCATCTGATCTGGATACGGCCCGGATCCGGCTGACTGCAGTAAACCTCGGAATAAACAGAGAGACTAACATTAGCGTAGATGCCATTCTTCTTATGATGTAACGAGTACATCAGGTGTTATGGGAAGTGTTCCCGGTTCCGGCTGACCTAGTTAATGCAGCCTAACAATTTAAATAAAATATAAATTAAAAATGTTGTATGTGTATGCCATAGTAAAGAGATTTTTTTTTAGTCTAGATTTAAACTGACAGAGTGTGTCTGCTTCCCGAACAATGCTAGGAAGGCTGTTCCAGAGTTTGGGTGCTAAATAGGAAAAGGATCGACCGCCTGCAGTTGATTTTGATATTCTAGGTATTATCAACTGGCCAGAGTTTTGAGACCGCAATAGACGTGATGGAGTATAATGCGTTAAGAGCTCGCTCAAGTACTGGGGAGCTAAACCATTTAGCGCTTTGTAAGTAATTAGCAAGATTTTAAAATGTATGCAATGTTTAATAGGGAGCCAGTGCAGTGTTGACAGAACCGGACTCATTTAAAGTAATGTAGTCGTCAGGTTTTAGCCAGGTTTCTGTCAAACACAGCACATCTAGATTATTATCTGTAATCATATCATTAACAAGCGTTTTTGAGGAAAGGGATCGAATATTCAGCAGCCCGAGCTTTATCATTTGTTCATCTGTATTATATCTGTTGTTTATTTGTTGAACATCAATAAAATGTTTACCGTTAAATGGTTTTGATGTTTTTTATTTATTTACTAATTCGTGGAACAGACACAGTCTCTATGTGATAATATCTATGTGATAGAGTCTCTATGTGCTGGGATTTATCTGACTTCTGTGACGTGAGACAGCTAGCAGACGGTCGGGTAAGCCAGTCCGTCTGCTTCCTGACCTGGGCCCTAGTTAGTCAAGGTTTAGCTTTAAGACTATGTGCCAAATTACTAGAGAGAAGAGCAGCACCACCCCAGGAGGGATGGATACCATCTCTTTTCAACAGGTCAGGTCTGCCCCAAAAGCTTTTCCAATTGTCTATGAACCCTATGTTATTTTGCGGACACCGCTTAGACAACCAGCCATTGAGTGATGATAGTCTGCTAAGTATCTCATCACTCCTTTTAACGGGGAGGGGACCAGAGCAAAAAACACTATCAGCCATCGTACTTGCGAGTTCACACACCTCTTTAATGTTAATTTTGGTGATCTCCGACTGGCGAAGTCGAACATCATTAGTGCCGACATGAATAATAATCTTAGAGAATTTACGATTAGCATTAGCCAGCACTTTTAAATTAGCTTTGATGTCAGGTGCTCTGGCTCCCGGTAAACATGTGACTATGGTGGCTGGTGTCTCTATTTTCACGTTCCGTGTAATAGAATCGCCAATAACTAGGGCACTTTCAACAGGATTCTCAGTGGGTGCATCACTGAGTGGGGAGAACCTGTTTGATGTTCTAATTGGAACGGAAGAGTGGTTTTTTGATCCACGACTATGCCGTCTCACCGTCACCCAGTTACCCTGCTGCACGGGCTCTACAGCCGGAACCGAACAATGTACAGAGTTCACTAAGCAGTGTCTAAAGCTGTTACATTCTCACTACTCTCAGATAAAGTCTGGATGCGTGTCTCTAATTCTGAAATCTTCTCCGTCAGCCTGACTATCTCCTTACATTTATCACATGTGAAGCCCTCTACACTGACAGAGAAGGATATACTAAACATGTGACAGGCAGTGCAAGTGACAATGACAGGAGAAGACATGGCTTACCGTGTTTGTTGATTAATCCAACTCACCACAGTTGTTTGATGACTCGTAAAAGGTGCGAGAGAGAAAAACAGGAGACCCGGATGCACGGATGGCAGGCTAACAGGCTAGCGAAATTCTAACGCGTGATAGTGATTTAGATTAAAAGCTAGCGCTGTCAGATTTAAGCTGTGAGCTGTGTTTGTGTGAGAGAGAGAGCTCTGTGTGTGTGAGAGAGAGAGCTCTGTGTGTGTAATATTTAAATTAGTGCTGTCGATTTAATGCGTTAATTAGATTAGTTATGGTAAAAAATAACGTTAAAATTAATGCATTTAGCGCACTTGCTCCGCCCCAGACCAACGTAGGTCATCTAACATCATACAGTTGATTGATGAAGAATATGATGCAGGGCAACAGCTCGCTGTGTGATGAAGCCTGTAGAATGAGTTAGAATGGCCATGAAATTCACAATATGAGGCAAAAATGCCTGTTTTTACACTGGGCACATTTGTTGTGGTCCGCGTCAGAGCGCGATTGTTCCCGCGCGAATACACTGCAGACTCACTCTCGCTTGTATTCAAGGTAAATCATCAACACTACCATCCCTTACATGTGTTTTATTGAACTAAATACAGTAACGAGTAACGAGAGCAATATCTCACGAGTAACGAGAGCAATATCTCACGAGTAACGAGAGCAATATCTCACGAGTAACGAGAGCAATATCTCACGAGTAACGAGAGCAATATCTCACGAGTAACGAGAGCAATATCTCACGAGTAACGAGAGCAATATCTCACGAGTAACGAGAGCAATATCTCACGAGTAACGAGAGCAATATCTCACGAGTAACGAGAGCAATATCTCACGAGTAACGAGAGCAATATCTCACGAGTAACGAGAGCAATATCTCACGAGTAACGAGAGCAATATCTCACGAGTAACGAGAGCAATATCTCACGAGTAACGAGAGCAATATCTCACGAGTAACGAGAGCAATATCTCACGAGTAACGAGAGCAATATCTCACGAGTAACGAGAGCAATATCTCACGAGTAACGAGAGCAATATCTCACGAGTAACGAGAGCAATATCTCACGAGTAACGAGAGCAATATCTCACGAGTAACGAGAGCAATATCTCACGAGTAACGAGAGCAATATCTCACGAGTAACGAGAGCAATATCTCACGAGTAACGAGAGCAATATCTCACGAGTAACGAGCTTTGTGTGTGCGTGAGCGAGAGCTCTGTGTGTGTGTGTGAGCTGTGTGTGTGTGAGAGAGAGAGCGCTGTGTGTGTGTGAGAGAGAGAGCTCTGTGTGTGTGTGAGCTGTGTGTGAGAGAGAGCTCTGTGTGTGTGTGTGAGCTGTGTGTGTGTGTGTGTGTGAGAGAGAGAGCGCTGTGTGTGTGTGAGAGAGAGCTCTGTGTGTGTGTGTGAGCTGTGTGTGTGAGAGAGAGAGCTCTGTGTGTGTGTGTGAGAGAGAGCTCTGTGTGTGTGTGTGCGAGCTGTGTGTGTGAGAGCTGTGTGTGTGTGAGAGAGAGCGCTGTGTGTGTGTGAGAGAGAGCTCTGTGTGTGTGTGAGAGAGAGCGCTGTGTGTGTGTGAGAGAGAGCTCTGTGTGTGTGTGTGAGCTGTGTGTGTGTGAGAGAGAGCTCTGTGTGTGTGTGAGAGAGAGCGCTGTGTGTGTGTGAGAGAGAGCTCTGTGTGTGTGTGTGAGCTGTGTGTGTGTGAGAGAGAGAGCTCTGTGTGTGTGTGAGCTGTGTGTGTGAGAGAGAGAGAGCTCTGTGTGTCTGTGTGAGCTGTGTGTGTGTGTGTGCGCGAGCTGTGTGTGTGCGCGAGCTGTGTGTGTGTGTGCGCGAGCTGTGTGTGTGTGTGCGCGAGCTGTGTGTGTGTGTGCGCGAGCTGTGTGTGTGTGTGCGCGAGCTGTGTGTGTGTGTGCGCGAGCTGTGTGTGTGTGTGCGCGAGCTGTGTGTGTGCGAGCTGTGTGTGTGCGAGCTGTGTGTGTGTGTGTGCGTGCGAGCTGTTTGTGTGTGTGTGCGTGCGAGCTGTTTGTGTGTGTGTGCGAGCTGTGTGTGTGTGTGCGCGAGCTGTGTGTGTGTGTGCGCGAGCTGTGTGTGTGTGTGCGCGAGCTGTGTGTGTGTGTGCGCGAGCTGTGTGTGTGTGTGCGCGAGCTGTGTGTGCGCGAGCTGTGTGTGCGCGAGCTGTGTGTGTGCGAGCTGTGTGTGTGTGTGTGTGTGCGAGCTGTGTGTGTGTGTGCGCGAGCTGTGTGTGTGCGAGCTGTGTGTGTGCGAGCTGTGTGTGTGTGTGTGCGTGCGAGCTGTTTGTGTGTGTGTGCGAGCTGTGTGTGTGTGTGCGAGCTGTGTGTGTGCGAGCTGTGTGTGTGTGTGTGTGTGCGAGCTGTGTGTGTGTGTGCGCGAGCTGTGTGTGTGCGAGCTGTGTGTGTGCGAGCTGTGTGTGTGTGTGTGCGTGCGAGCTGTTTGTGTGTGTGTGCGAGCTGTGTGTGTGTGTGCGAGCTGTGTGTGTGTGTGTGTGCGAGCTGTGTGTGTGTGTGTGTGCGAGCTGTGTGTGTGTGTGTGCGAGCTGTGTGTGTGCGAGCTGTGTGTGTGTGTGTGCGAGCTGTGTGTGTGTGTGTGCGAGCTGTGTGTGTGTGTGTGCGAGCTGTGTGTGTGTGTGTGTGTGCGAGCTGTGTGTGTGTGTGTGTGTGCGAGCTGTGTGTGTGTGTGTGTGTGCGAGCTGTGTGTGTGTGTGTGTGCGAGCTGTGTGTGTGTGTGTGCGAGCTGTGTGTGTGCGAGCTGTGTGTGTGAGAGAGAGAGCTCTGTGTGTGTGTGTGTGAGAGCGCTGTGTGTGTGTGTGCGAGCTGTGTGTGTGAGAGAGAGCTCTGTGTGTATGTGTGAGCTGTGTGTGTGTGAGAGAGAGAGCTCTGTGTGTGTGTGAGCTGTGTGTGTGAGAGAGAGAGAGCTCTGTGTGTCTGTGTGAGCTGTGTGTGTGTGTGTGCGCGAGCTGTGTGTGTGCGCGAGCTGTGTGTGTGTGCGAGCTGTGTGTGTGTGTGCGCGAGCTGTGTGTGTGTGTGCGCGAGCTGTGTGTGTGTGTGCGCGAGCTGTGTGTGTGCGAGCTGTGTGTGTGCGAGCTGTGTGTGTGTGTGTGCGTGCGAGCTGTTTGTGTGTGTGTGCGAGCTGTGTGTGTGTGTGTGTGCGAGCTGTGTGTGTGTGTGTGCGAGCTGTGTGTGTGTGTGTGCGAGCTGTGTGTGTGTGTGCGAGCTCTGTGTGTGTGTGCGCGAGCTGTGTGTGTGTGTGTGCGAGCTGTGTGTGTGTGTGTGCGAGCTGTGTGTGTGTGTGTGTGTGCGCGAGCTGTGTGTGTGTGTGTGTGCGAGCTGTGTGTGTGTGTGCGAGCTGTGTGTGTGTGTGTGTGCGAGCTGTGTGTGTGTGTGTGCGAGCTGTGTGTGTGAGAGAGAGAGCTCTGTGTGTGTGTGTGAGAGCGCTGTGTGTGTGAGAGCTCTGTGTGTGTGTGTGCGAGCTGTGTGTGTGAGAGAGAGCTCTGTGTGTATGTGTGAGCTGTGTGTGTGTGAGAGAGAGCGCTGTGTGTGTGTGAGCTGTGTGTGTGAGAGAGAGAGAGCTCTGTGTGTCTGTGTGAGCTGTGTGTGTGTGTGTGCGCGAGCTGTGTGTGTGTGTGCGCGAGCTGTGTGTGTGCGAGCTGTGTGTGTGTGTGTGTGCGTGCGAGCTGTTTGTGTGTGTGTGAGCGAGCTGTGTGTGTGTGTGAGAGAGAGAGCTCTGTGTGTGAGCTGTGTGTGTGAGAGAGAGCTCTGTGTGTGTGTGCGAGCTGTGTGTGTGTGTGAGCGGTGTGTGTGTGAGAGAGAGCTCTGTGTATGTGTGAGCTGTGTGTGAGAGAGAGCTCTGTGTGTATGTGTGAGCTGTGTGTGTGTGAGAGAGAGCGCTGTGTGTGTGTGTGTGAGCTGTGTGTGTGTGAGAGAGAGCTCTGTGTGTGTGTGTGAGCTGTGTGTGTGAGAGAGAGAGCTCTGTGTGTGTGTGTGAGAGAGAGAGGTCTGTGTGAGCTGTGTGTGTGAGAGAGAGAGAGCTCTGTGTGTGTGCGTGAGCTGTGTGTGCGCGAGCTGTGTGTGTGTGTGCGCGCGAGCTGTGTGTGTGTGCGCGCGAGCTGTGTGTGTGCGAGCTGTGTGTGTGCGAGCTGTGTGTGTGTGAGAGAGAGAGCTCTGTGTGTGTGTGTGAGCTGTGTGTGTGTGTGAGAGAGAGCTCTGTGTGTGTGTGTGTGTGTGCGAGCTGTGTGTGTGTGTGTGAGCGGTGTGTGTGTGAGAGAGAGCTCTGTGTGTATGTGTGAGCTGTGTGTGTGTGAGAGAGAGCGCTGTGTGTGTGTGTGAGCTGTGTGTGAGAGAGAGCTCTGTGTGTGTGTGTGAGCTGTGTGTGTGTGAGAGAGAGAGCTCTGTGTGTGTGTGTGAGCTGTGTGTGTGAGAGAGAGCTCTGTGTGTCTGTGTGAGCTCTGTGTGTCTGTGTGAGCTGTGTGTGTGAGAGAGAGAGAGCTGTGTGTGTGTGCGAGCTGTGTGTGTGAGAGATAGAGCTCTGTGTGTGTGTGTGTGTGTGTGTGAGCTGTGTGTGTGAGAGAGAGAGCTCTGTGTGTGTGTGTGTGTGAGCTGTGTGTGTGTGTGTGAGAGAGAGTGCTTTGTGTGTGTGTGTGAGAGAGGGAGCTCTGTGTGTGTGTGTGAGAGAGAGAGCTCTGGGTGTGTGTGTGAGCTGTGTGTGTGTGAGAGAGAGCTCTGTGTGTGTGTGTGCGTGAGCTGTGAGTGAGCTGTGTGTGTGAGCTGTGTGTGTGTGAGAGAGAGCTCTGTGTGTGTGAGTGCGAGCTGTGTGTGAGTGCGAGCTGTGTGTGTGTGTGTGTGTGTGCGAGCTGTGTGTGAGTGTGAGCTGTGTGTGTGAGTTGAGCTGTGTGTGTGTGTGTGTGAGCTGTGTGTGTGAGTGAGCTGTGTGTGAGTGTGAGCTGTGAGTGTGAGCTGTGTGTGTGTGTGTGAGCTGTGTGTGTGAGTGAGCTGTGCGTGTGTGTGTGTGAGCTGTGTGTGTGTGTGAGCTGTGGTTGGTAACAGTGCTCTTCTCGCCTCAGACTGTGACGGCAGTGACGGTTCTCCTCCTCCTCTTCCTGAGAGAACAGCAGAGTCCTTCCTAATGGCCACAGGTGCGTGTCTCTCTCCAGCCACACGAGGGCAGCAGAGGCTCTGAGACAGACGTGTCACTTCCTGCTTCAGCCGTGAAGAGGGATCCTGTGACGCTGCTCACACAATTCAGACACTAAAGATTTATTTCTGTCAGTTCATTACGCATTAGTTTTGTCTGGTGGCTCGAGGTGAACATCAGTGTAAAAACACACACACACACACAGAGTGAATCTCGGCCCTCCGTTACACCCCGCAGCGACTGACATGATCATTATAGAATATGAAAGACAACAGCTGTTTTTATGGAAAAATGTGCACACAAATGCTTGTTTCTCAGTGTGTGTGTGTTTATGGCTGAATCTCAGCAGCTGGTGTGTGTTGGTTTGTTGAGTTTAAAGCGAGTTGATCACTGATGGTCATTAAGGTTCAGCAACAGCGCCACCTATCCGTCAGAGATCATCATTATAATGGCGTCTGTCTGACCTTTAACCTCTCGTGTGTTTCTTCAGACGCCGCAGACGTGCCGCTCCCGCCGGACGCATCAGAGCCGCAGGTGAGCCGCACGTCACTCTTTCTGCAGAACCGCCAGAGAACGAGACTAACCGTCTGCTCTTTCCTTCACAGGGACACACACACACTCCTGCTAGTCCTCCAAACACCGGTATGTCACACTATTATTCATGATTGTGTTTTTCTTCCGTTTTGGCCAATAAATCACATTGCGTGTAGGCGGAGAGAGGTGATATGTAACCCTAACTGTACAGAAACAACTTCCTGTAGACTTTTATTTTTACTGAATCCAAACACTCTTTCCGGCTGCTCGTAGAGTCCGTCCCTCCGCCAGCGTTCACTACAGCCCTGATGATATCCATGCTAACGCATCCGAATCTCCAGCTGAACGCTAGGCTGATGATGACAGAGATGTGCGTTTGTTCGGCTGTGTGGTCGTGACGTCAGCTTTGCTTTTCTTTTTCTAGATGCCGAGCAGAAGGCTACGAAGGCTCCGGATTCGCTCGGGATCGTCCCGAAGGAGAAGAGGACGGAGACTGAGATCGGTGAGTGACGGAGCAGCAGAAGCTTCTCGTGTGTGATTGGCCAGTTCTCTGAAGCATCTTTGTGTCTGTCAGGATTCGGCAGCCGCTGCTCTCATCCCAAAGGCCCGCGGGAGCCTCCGTCGGAGTGGACGTGACTCGCCGCGCTCAAAGTTCTCTACGAGTGCCACTGTAGATGGACGTCAAAGACTCTGCGCCCTCCTCTCTGACTTACACAATCAGAAAGCTACCAAGATAATCTCCCATGATGCACCTGAGCAGTCCTGCTGTAGTGCTGCCATCACTGCTGGTGCTAACCCGTCTCGCTGGGACCAGAAGCCTGCCTTACTCCTCCTGTCGGCTGGACCAGATCGTTTGTAACTCGATGCGTGTTCTGTAGTTTTAGCGGCGACTGTGAGCGGGCCGGAGCCGCCGCCTCATGAACGCTGTGTGTGTGTGTACGGCGCGAGCAGTAAATAATGATGCAAATGTACTATCACTGAATATATTAATGCGATGTAAGACACCTGTGCATGAATCCCGTCACGTGTACCTCAAACTGTAAGTTATTTGCCCTCCTGTTAGAACAAGCGTTTTCAGGGTTGTGTTTTCTTTTCTCCCGCCGTTCTTTCCGTTTGTTCGGCCGCTTCACCAGACGCTGCAGGCTGGAGATTGTAATAATGCTTTTTGTAAATTGTATTCTAGAGGTTATTTTTGTATATGCAATTTTCTCACTTCACGAACGATACCCTGACAGCTCGCCTGTGCCTTTTTTTTTTACTGTGTGTGTGTGAGAGACGCAGAGAGAGAGAGAGAGAATGTGTGCAAGTTGCACAATGTCGCATTTAAACCTCTGGGATTTTACTCGACCTTCCAACACAGACCTGTCAACCAATCAACAGTCAGTAAAGCGTTAGGAGGATCTGCCTTCTGCTGTTTTCTTCTCAATACAAGCTCTGTGTGTGTGAATGACATGTCTGGTTTATTTCTCAGGTTTCTACACTTGATGTCGGATCAGTAAAGAGTTCAGACTCGCTCACTCCGTGACCTCCTGCTTTCACACACACTCGTAACGCGTGCGTTCGTAAACAAGTGTGTGAATTTGATCCGAAGGTTTTCTGTTGCTCTTGCTGCTGCAATTTGTCTCATTTTTTCCTGATCATTCAAATTCTAGAACCCTGCGAGTCTTGTGACAGACACACGAGAGCTTGGGTTAGTCGGTCTCTCTCTGTGAATGACTGACGCTCCATCATCCGGGGCCAACCCTCACGGTCACATGACAAGAGCAGGTGGCGGTCAGAGGCACGAGTGGACGGAGCGTCGAGTCGGAGGACACACCCATCATGCTCTTTGTTACCAATGTTCAGTACTGCTGCTTTCACATGAAGTGTGCTTCCAATATATCTACAATTAATCTCAGACAGGATCTTTATTTTACACGAGAACAAAATGTTATGGTTGTTCTTAGTGAACGAGTTTTGATCAGCAAATCGCAGGGCAACAGCTCGCTGTGTGATGAAGCCTGTAGAATGAGTTAGAATGGCCATAAAATTCACAATATGAGGCAAAAATGCCTGTTTTTACACCGGGCACATTTGTTGTGGTCCGCGTCAGAGCGCGATTGTTCCCGCGCGAATACACTGCAGACTCACTCTCGCTTGTATTCAAGGTAAATCATCAACACTACCATCCCTTACATGTGTTTTATTGAACTAAATACAGTAACGAGTAACGAGAGCAATATCTCACGAGTAACGAGAGCAATATCTCACGAGTAACGAGAGCAATATCTCACGAGTAACGAGAGCAATATCTCACGAGTAACGAGAGCAATGTCGCACGAGTAACGAGAGCAATGTCTCACGAGTAACGAGAGCAATGTCTCACGAGTAACGAGAGCAATGTCTCACGAGTAACGAGAGCAATATCGCACGAGTAACGAGAGCAATATCGCACGAGTAACGAGAGCAATATCTCACGAGTAACAAGAGCAATATCTCACGAGTAACAAGAGCAGTATCTCACGAGTAACGAGAGCAATGTCTCACGAGTAACGAGAGCAATGTCTCACGAGTAACGAGAGCAATATCGCACGAGTAACGAGAGCAATATCGCACGAGTAACGAGAGCAATGTCTCACGAGTAACGAGAGCAATGTCTCACGAGTAACGAGAGCAATGTCGCACGAGTAACGAGAGCAATGTCGCACGAGTAACGAGAGCAATGTCTCACGAGTAACGAGAGCAATGTCTCACGAGTAACGAGAGCAATATCGCACGAGTAACGAGAGCAATGTCGCACGAGTAACGAGAGCAATGTCTCACGAGTAACGAGAGCAATGTCTCACGAGTAACGAGAGCAATGTCGCACGAGTAACGAGAGCAATGTCGCACGAGTAACGAGAGCAATGTCTCACGAGTAACGAGAGCAATGTCTCACGAGTAACGAGAGCAATATCTCACGAGTAACGAGAGCAATATCGCACGAGTAACGAGAGCAATATCGCACTAGTAACGAGAGCAATATCTCACGAGTAACGAGAGCAATATCTCACGAGTAACGAGAGCAGTATCTCACGAGTAACGAGAGCAATGTCTCACGAGTAACGAGAGCAATGTCTCACGAGTAACGAGAGCAATATCGCACGAGTAACGAGAGCAATATCGCACGAGTAACGAGAGCAATGTCTCACGAGTAACGAGAGCAATATCGCACGAGTAACGAGAGCAATATCGCACGAGTAACGAGAGCAATGTCTCACGAGTAACAAGAGCAGTATCTCACGAGTAACAAGAGCAGTATCTCACGAGTAACGAGAGCAATGTCTCACGAGTAACGAGCAATATCTCACGAGTAACAAGAGCAAAATCACACGAGTAACGTGAGCAATGTCTCACGAGTAACGAGAGCAATATCTCACGAGTAACGTTTTTCTGTACAGAATAGCACGAGACGAGTGCAAATGCGATACTGATCTCATACAACAGTTTAATAAAGTAAGTTAATATTGTGTTGTTTTAGAATGAATGAATGACTCAATTAGACATTTACCGCCACCTACTGGCATTAAAAATTATTTCATATTTCTATATTAATAAAAACAAACATTTAAAGGTATAGTTCACCCAAAAATATTTCTTTCTGGAGCTACTTTTTGTAATGTCTATTTGATTGTTTATACAATAATGACTTTAAATGATCTTTCACAGCCAAATTTGATGTGCGACGTAATTAGATTAATTAATTGCCACATTGTGTGATTAATTAGATGGGGGATAATTAGGGGGGGGGGGGGGGGGGGGGGGCGATGATCTCTGATCTAATCATGTGGAGTCGCTGAGATCAGGTGTCTGTGGGTTTTACCTGATCTCTGATCAGTTTAATTTGTAGCTGTTTTAATGAGACGTTAGTAAAAATTAAAAGGAATAATAGTATAACCATTTGTTTTGATTGTTGGAACAAACAAAACAAGCCCTGAAAACTGATTATACAGACACTTAATATTTAATCTTATTAGATGATTTCACCGCCCTGCTTCATATCAGCGTGCTACATGCTTTTTCATCAGATTTCTATGACGAAGCAAGCACTTATGGAAAGGTATGGGAAAGGCCAGCAGCGTTGAGTTACATACGTAACTGAGACGTTCCCTTTCATAAGTTCACTCAACGCTACGATAGCCGTCGCTCAATCACTAACATAGAGAGGGAGAGAGGAAAACCCGTCTGCTCATTCTGCAGCCACTGTGGCGGGTGGCGAACTCCGGTCCTGGAGAGTTCAGCTCCAACCCTGATCAAACTCCTGCCTGTAGCTTCCAGTAACCCTTCAGACCTTGATTAGCTTGTTCAGGTGTGTTTGATTAGGGTTGGAGCCAAACTCTGCAGGGCTGTGGCTCTCCAGGACCGACAATCGCCACCCCTGCACTATGGCATTAGTGATTACTGATATGAAGCATAGGTGATGTATTTCTCAGGGTGGGGCTAAGCCCTACTGGCCAATCAAATGGTGTGATGGTATAAGGGCTTCAGACATTCGTCACACCGAAGGTGTTCCCATAGCGACGGCTATCGCAGCATTGAGTGAAACTATGAAAGGGAACCAGGCTTCTCTTGAGACTCCCCTGCTTCGCACTAACCCTTCGCACAGTAAGGATGATTTTCTAAAGCCTGCCCGCACCCTAACGTTACAAGGTAGTTTGTGACGTCAGAAACACTGCAACGGTTACAGATTTTGTTCAACTTAAGACAGTCACTGTGACGAATGAAAGAACCGCGAGAGCGATTTCAGATAAATCAGCTGGTTCTACTGCCAGTTTCTTCTTATCAAAACAAATGATATACCCGTATATAAAAATATACACTATATTGCCAAAAGTATTGGGCCGCCCAATCACTTCATGGCCACAGGTGTATAAATCAAGCACTAGGCATGCAGACGCTTCTACAAACATTTATGAAAGAATGGGTCGCTCTCAGGAGCTCAGTGAACTCAAGCGTGGTACCGTGATAGGTTGCCACCTGTGCAATAAGTCCATTCCTGACATTTCCTCACTACTAAATATTCCACGCTCAACTGTTAGTGGGATTATAACAAAGAGGAAGCGATTGGGAACAACAGCAACTCAGCCACGAAGTGATAGGCCACGTAAAATCACAGAGCGGGGTCAGCGCATGCTGAGGGTCACAGTGCGCAGAAGTCAAGTCTCCTTTATTTATACAGCGCTTTTTACAATGCTGATCGTTTCAAAGCAGCTTCACAGTGTTAAACAGGAAAATAATGAACAGAATTTGATTTGGCTGTACAGCCGCTCTGGAGAAAACAGTGATGTCATCAGCTCATTTCAATTATCATATAGTGTCAATGCGGGCAGATCAGTAATATAGTTGAAATTTAAGTGTCCCCAGAAGACACCAACTTTCTGCAGAGTCAATAGCTACAGACCTCCAAACTCCTGTGGCCTTCAGATGAGCTCAAGAACAGTGTGTAGAGAGCTTCATGGAATGGGTTTCCATGGCCGAGCAGCTCATCCAAGCCTTACATCACCAAGAGCAATGCAAAGCGTGGGATGCAGTGGGGTAAAGCACGCCACCACTGGACTCTAGAGCAGTGAGACGTGTTCTCTGAGTGACCAATCACGCTTCTCTGTCTGCCTGTCTGCTCTGTCTCTGGGTTTGGCGGTTGCCAGGGGAACGGGACTTGCCTGACTGCATTGTGCCAAGTGTAAAGTTTGGTGGAGGGGGGATTATGGGGTGGGGTTGTTTTTCAGGGGTTTGGCTTGGCCCCTTAGTTCCAGTGAAAGGAACTCTTAATGCTTCAACATACCAAGACATTTTGGACAATTTCATGCTCCCAACTTTGTGGGAACAGTTTGGGGACGGCCCCTTCCTGTCCCAACATGACTGCGCTCCAGTGCACAAAGCGTCAGTCCATAAAGACATGGATGAGGGAGTTTGGTGTGGAGGAACTTGACTGGCCTGCACAGAGTCCTGACCTCATCCCGATAGAACACCTTTGGGATGAATTAGAGCAGAGACTGGCCTTCTCGTCCAACATCAGTGCCTGACCTCACAAATGCACTTCTAGAAGAATGGTCAAAAATTCCCATAAACACACTCCTAAACTTTGCGGAAAGCCTTCCCAGAAGAGCTGAAGCTGTTATAGCTGCAAAGGGTGGGCCAACTCCATATTAAACCCTACGGATTAAGAATGGGATGCCATTAAAGTTCATGTGCATGCAAAGGCAGGCGTCACAAAACTATAGACAGTAAAGTGTATTTATAAAACAGTGTACAGAACATGCATTCGTTAGTCAAACTCTATATTCATGAAAAATATTAGCAGTCCTCTATGGTTATTTTATTGGCCGTGTTCTCCGAACAGATGCTGTGGTCCTCAGTCTCCTGGACGAAATTAATGATCTGTGGCTTAATCCAAAAATGTCTTTCTGTGTATGTGAGATTTTCCAAAAATAAAATTATTACTAAAATAATACATACATCAGAATTATCTATCTTTACTTCTAATAGAGTTTTCCATATTTACTCCCAAAAAATGTATGTACACAATTACAAATCGTTCTGTTCGGTATATGTATATACAGTATATATGCTTTTGCTTTATTATCTTTTGGCAGACGTGCACAAGTCCCTGCGGTCCAAGTCAAGTCTCTGTTCTGTTTTTAGCAATATTTTTTTCAGCTAGTTGTTATAATTAACAGTGTATTGAACTATCAAAACAGATTACTTTTACTTTAAAATGGCCTAATAAAGCACACAAAATACTATTTAAATCATTACTATTACTTTCCAACTTTGTACAAAATTATACCCTTTAGAACCACCACAAGGGGAAAAAGTGCTGTGTATTTTGAGCTATTTGAGTTGCCGTAGTTTGCTGTAGATCTCAAGCAATGCTGGATAATGTAGTTTTCCAGTGAGCGCCGGCGGTAACTAAACCTGTGTACAGACAAGCGTTACAGTAAACCACACAAAAAACAACATCTGTGGAAATGAGTCGGGCAGGGTCATAAACTGCGTATGAAAGTGTTTGTGCAATCCAGATGCAAATGAACTTGGTAAATCTGGATTATATGCATATGTTAGCAAATAGCCTACTTTGGGGAAAAACATGAAAAGGACATGGAAATGTGCAACACCACAGCTTCCCTTCAGATCAATGGGTTGCTTTTCAAATTAAATGACAACGTTTCGTAAGGTAAGGCTTGACTATATTGTTACTATTTGTTGCTAATTTATTTAACAGCAGTTTTCTAATGGGTGATGGATTCGCGTGCCTTCAGATGCGTCGCGCGCGCTGGCCTGGTGTGTTTGGAAATGTTTTGGGATATTCGCTGCTGCAGCACATATTTGGGAATGAATGAACGTAATCGGGAATGCCGTGCCAGAAGACTTGCATTTTTTCCACAAGTCTCAGTCTTCAAGTCCAAGTCAAGTCTTATATCGACTTAAGTGCGATTTGAGTCTCCATCTCTGCCTTTTGGTGTAACTGGAAATCCAAATTTATCCAAGAACTGCTGATGCAGTTCCTCCAGAGCGGCTCGGATGTCGGCTGTACCGTTGACCAAACTCACCGACGAGAACGATGAAGTGCATTTCATGTTTATTCGCAGGGATGGGATTATATATATATAAACATTTGCGAGTGGAATTTAGAATACATTTGTAAATGGTATTTGAAACCACAGATATCTATAAGTTTAAAATCATGTTTTCATCATGAACGTGTTTGCATGTTAGTATAAAATATAATAGTAAAAAAAGACTCATGGATCTTAATCGAATGGATACAGTAACTAAGCTGCTGACGTCACCTCTCCTGTGCGCCCGCTTCCGACCTGCTCTCGCTGTCAATCAACGCCAGGCCACGCCCCTCCCGTCCCTCTTACACAAACAGCAGCAGCTCGAGAGAGAGTAAATAGAGAAAAGATGGCGGAGTTCATTCAGCTCAACAAACCCACTGAACCGAAACCAGCGTCCCAGAACCGGGAGCACCATCATCATCCTCCACCGGCCAAGAAAATCCGACAAGAGGAGAAAATCTTTAAAGCCAAGAAGATGAACGGAGGCACGGAGCAGCAGAATTACAGCAGCAAACCGAAAAACAAGAAAACCAAAACAGAGAAAGACAGAGACCGAGAGAAAGATAGAGAGAGGGAGAAAGAGAAAGGCAAAGAGAGAGAAAAGGAGAGGAAGAAACACAAACTGGCGGCTGAAAATCACCTCAGTGTGAAGAAGGAAAACGGAGAGCTGAAGTTGTCGCAGAAAGGTATCGACAGGCGCTGTTTGTGGCTGATAACGGGCCGTTGCTTCGCTAGATGTGATCTGTGCGAGTGTGTGTGTGTGTTTGTGGTGTGTTTATTGTGCCTCTGTGAGCGCGTGTGTGTTTATTTGTGTGTCGAAAACATCCGACAGCGCGCGCTAGTTAGCTTAGCATCGGCGCGCGACCCGAGCGGTGACGGAGCGCGTGCAGCTGCAATGTGACCCGCCGCAGAACGAGCACATTAAACCGGGATCGCGTGATAATACCTGCCGTTACTGCGGAGAGAAGCACTCAGATACGCCGAACATGATCATAAACATGTTTATATTAAAATAGCAGCGCAATCTGTAGAACAGTGCGATAATTACCTGTAGTAATAAACACGGTCGCATTCCTGAAATATATATTCAGACACCAAAACATGAACATTAACGATCATCACGATTATAATATCTGCTGTATTATTGCTGAAGCGTTATTACCGATGTGTTCAGTCTGGGAATCCTTTATTTACAGCAGAAGTTGCACTGAAACTGTGTTTGTGGCACATGTTCTGTTAATAAATGTGATTTTCACATGCCATGTGTTCTGTGCTGTTACACACATGAGCAACACTAATAAAGCACGAATCAATCTGTGTGACCAGTCTTTCAGCACTATTAATAATAATAATAATATCAGTCTTTCATGACTTCTGTCTGTCCTGGAGTTTCTCACACTAACTCATTAAACTTCTCCTCAGAAGCAGAAACACGTTACGGGAACCCTTCACCCAGACATCTTCATTTACTCGCTCCGAACCTGTGTGACTTTTCATCAGTGCAACACTTAAGAAGATATTTTTTATAAAATTTTGTCCATACGATTAAAGTCACAGAGATACAAGGTTACAGCACCATTTACTTCCACTGTGTTCACAAAAAGAGTTGAAACATTCTTCTATATCTTTTGTGTTCGGCAGAAGAAAGAGACATGAGGTTAAGAAAAAGATGACCGTTCTCATTCGGTTCACCATTTGTGTAGTTTGTCTTTATGGTAACATTAATTTACCCGCGAGATTGTGATCTGGTTATAACTGACCAGAAACCTCAAAATAAATGAAGCTTCTTTTAGGGCCTTATTTTTATGACAGTTTATCCAGGCATATGAACATATAGTAGAGAAGACTGACAATCCGTTGAGGAATCGTGTGTTAGACTAGTTAAAGCTCTAAGGGACAGTCGTGAACTTTAACCTCTGTGTACACGCGTGACCCTCGGGAACGAGAGAAACCCGTTTGGGCTTCTTCTAACCGTCTGGTGTGTTTCTTTCTCCTACAGAACACACCATCAAAGAGAAACCGAGAGACAGAGACCGCGAGAAGAAGAGAGAGCGAGAGAAGGACAGAGAAAAAGAGCAGGAGAAAGAGATGAAGGAGAAAAGAAAACATAAGCTGATGACGGACGTGAAACGAGAGAATGGAGAGGTGAAGATCCTGCAGAAAGGTGAGCGATTTGTCATTCACAGACGACATAAACACTCGCAGCTCTGAGCGTCTGTCACCTGTGTCTGTGACCTTTGACCTGGGCTGCAGGCCCTGCGAGTGCCCTGCGACGCTAGTAACGTACGTTAAGGAACGCAGCGTGTGCCAGGTTCACATAATGTCCAAACATTATTATTACCATGTAATATTAATATAAAAATGGGTTCCTAAAAACAAAACAAGCTTTTATTCTGTTCCGTCTGAGACACAAGCACCTTTTCTATCGGCATTAGGTTGTGCTTGCTTTGTTCTTTGATGCCTGGATGATTATATCAGATGTTTTCACATGAGATGTTTTGGCTAAAATGGTGCAGCCGTTGCTGTGAGTGGGTGTGATTGGAGCTTAAACGAGATCGAACGTTTTAGATTAGCGATGTGATGCCGTCATACAATGCATGAAAAGACCTCCTGTGCTTTATTGCTTATTTAAGAAATGGTATTCTAAAACATTCGTGTCACAAAAATATTATTATTCAATTGTGCACAAATGTGACCAAAAGGTGTAACGATAATTTGAAATCAGAACGACTCACTGAGCGACACACTGTGGGACTCACTGAACGACTCACTGAGCGACACACTGTGGGACTCACTGAACGACTCACTGTGGGACTCACTGAACGACTCCCTGAGAGACTCACTGAACGACTCACTGTGGGACTCACTGAACGACTCCCTGAGAGACTCACTGAACGACTCACTGAGAGACTCACTGAGGGACTCACTGAACGACTCACTGTGGGACTCACTGAACGACTCACTGTGGGACTCACTGAACGACTCCCTGAGAGACTCACTGAACGACTCACTGAGAGACTCACTGAGGGACTCACTGAACGACTCACTGTGGGACTCACTGAACGACTCACTGTGGGACTCACTGAACGACTCACTGTGGGACTCACTGTGGGACTCACTGAACGACTCACTGTGGGACTCACTGAACGACTCACTGTGGGACTCACTGAACGACTCACTGTGGGACTCACTGAACGACTCACTGTGGGACTCACTGTGGGACTCACTGAATCTAACCAGCGAATACATCATCACAATGACCGAGTCCATCTCATCTGGCACGTTATCAGAATTATTAATTGTTATGGCTGGCTCATGTACCGCAACATAAGAGGCAAACAACAAATTCTTTAAACAATAAATAATTTTTTTTACAAATGTTGTAAATTGAAAAGTTTCATGTGTCATTGGCTGAGACTCGGTGGTTCTGTTGGCCTGGTGTCAGCTGTGTGTTCTGGTTCCGGGTCCATGTTTGTTCAGGAGGATGTTCAAAACACAGGCACAGCGCTTTATTCTCCGGATTGGGATTGGAATGGGCATTTAGAGTCATTTTGTAGTCGAGTAGTGAGTTTAGTGTGAAATTGTAGATCTCGGAGGCAAATGTACAAAAAAAAAATCAATTTGTGAGTGATTGGAACTTGTGTATTGCCTAAAGTGTGTCCCGTCCACTACAGAAACCTCATGTCTCGCAGGCGTTTAGGGTGGGCATCGTTTGAATTTCAACCATTCCGATTCCTAATTGCGATACCAATAAGGTAAAAAAACAACCTTAGATATCATTCACATTTATTCTAAGTCTTATTGTAAAACATTTCCATGAACAGAAATCAACAGGCTAAAGAACACACACAAACAACCAGCCTAACTAATATAAATGTCAAGCATTATTAAAGACAATTAAACACTCAGTAATTAAAAAAGAACAAATAAACAAGTTATCAACTGCACAAATAAATACAGCTGAACAAAGATACGATTTAAAGAAACATTTTCAGGTATTCAGGCACAGAAACGGTAATCAAATGTAAAATAACACTGCACTTTATTAATAAAATATAGGCTATACATTACAAATAGTTAAAAATGTTAAGTCTTAAGTCGTCTCTGCGCTCAAATGGTTTAAAATCACTTTAAAATGCGCACACAGCGTTTCTTATGGAATCACCGGTTCTGGGAGGTTTGGAGCCGGTTCCTGATGCCCATCCCTGCGTTTCACTGACCGTCACATCTGATGCATCTCTGTCTGCTCCTGTCCTTATTAGCTCTGATATTTGTTGGGGGCAAAATCTTTCTGTGGCGTTAATGCCCTTTCTCCTGTGCTGTAGGTGACAAAGAGAAGCCGAAGATCAACTCCACTGAGGACTTGCTGATGAAAAAGGTCAAGAAGAAAAAGAAAAAGAAACATAAAGAAGGTGAAAAGCGAAAGCGCCCCAAGATGTACAGCAAGTCTAGCCAGACGGTTTGTTCTGATCTTCCTAAATCTGGGGTGGAATTCAAGCCGCCACCGCCTCCCGTCCAGCAGGGCGGCTCCGTGAGCTCGGGCCTGAAGCAGGAGAACAGCTGCACACAGAGCCTGAGCGCTACAGACGGCGACGGTGTGGCCAGAGCCGCTAAACTGCCCGGCCTGGACCGGCTGGAGTTCGGCTGTCTGGTTCATGTGGAGAACCAGCCCAACGGAGGTGCCCTGGTGCTGCACGCCTACAGCAAGGAGCTCTCTGTCCTGTCTCCCGTGGAGATGCAGAGGTTTGCGCAGGAGTTTGTGACCTTATCGTTTTGTGAGGACCAGGACGGGGCCGCCAACTACGTCATGGGTGTGATTCACGGGGCCGCCTCCTACCTCCCAGACTTCCTGGAGTACTTCTCCACTAAGTTCCCCAACTCGCCCGTCAAAATGGAAATCCTGGGGAAGAAGGACATCGAGACGACGACTATGGCAAACTTTCATGCTCAGGTTAGTAGATAGATGTGACCGGTTGTGTGTTTGTAGATCAAACATCATTCCTCTGCACTGAAAACAAACCTCATGGATAAATGCTACATACACACAAAATGTGTGACAGTGCATATGCCATTTCCCATGCACACATTATTAATAAAACATCATATGCTGAAGCTGCTGCTGTTGGTATTTAAATATGCACTCCACACAGGGTCAGGTTTCTGTCTGATTCAGTAAACTGGATCAGGATATACGCTCTGTCAGGATATAATCGACACTCTGAGGTTTTATAGACGGATGATCGTGATGTGGATATGCCATGCAGTGATGATGCATCACGATTCTTTCTTTAATGATTCGGAGTCGATTCTGGTTGGTCGCAGCTACACGTGGCAATAGCACTTATATAGAGGCCGCCATGTCAAGCTTGCTGCCAATTACACCCAAACAAAGCTTGTATGATTGAGAAAACACAGTCAGAATAGACGTGTGCATTAGTGTGAATGCGGCCTATTAGATCAGCCGCTGTTTATGTTGTCATCAGTAATAATCAAATAACGGTGATGATGAGAAAATCACTCACTGCCTTGTCTGGAAAACTCTTACACCACGTCTACACGTCCCGTCTGAGGCGTCGCTCAGCTACAGCTCAAGGGTGTCTCTACTGGACGTCCCACTGCCCAGTCCAGACCAGACCAGACCAGACCAGTCCATGCATCGGTAGACACGATTAACCAACTTACTTGGTTTAAAATGGTAACACATTACAATAAGGTTTCATTTTTGTTAGCATTATTTAACATGAATCAACAATAAATATTTGAATATTCGTTTATTTAAATGATGTTATTTTGAGAAAATTAGATTTTTTGTCACCATTTCTGAACAAGCTTACAATTAGGCAATGTTAGTACACAACAAGCTTACGTCATATCTTAAGAGTTTCTTTAAGTTCAAAACATTAAACAATGTGTAAACAAAAAATATAGGCCCAAAGAACAAGCATGGCAAGCTCAAGCAGCGCGAGCGGGAAAACGCCAATAAAGCAGAACGTACATACACACTTGAGTCAGAATATGGTTATCGTGTTTATATTGTTTTACATTTTCATTTTGAGAGAAACAATATCATGCGGCTGATACGCGCAGAGACACAAAGATAAGGGGGTTTAGAGAAGTTTTTAACAGCACTGTGTGTTTTCTGTTCTTAAATTCTCGACGAAACTTAAAGAAAGCACTTGTCTCGATCATTTTGCTATCATAAGTTATCCTCTCGCTCGGGCTCCAGCGGCGCTCGTGATGATGGACTGTCTTTCCTCATTCGCCTGGGGTTTGGATTTCATGTGATTTCTCATTGGGGTTGTGATATTATGATAGCTCAGTTTCATTAATTCATTTGATCAAAAAAGCTCATTTTCAATTTTCATCTGAGTAATTCGACGACATAATGTGATCAAATACAATCAACTTAACCCGCTCCACAGTGCCACCCCGTGGATTTAGTTATAACTGCGAGTTCTAGTGGGATTTATCATGGATTCACTGCATTTACGGCCAGCAAAGCAACATTAATCTCAACGTTTTCAGATCCAAAGTTGTGTCTGTTAGGGTTAGTAATGCACTGTGAACTAACATGAACACACACATTTTATTACTAACATTAACAAAGGTTATGTTAGTTAATGCATTAACAAATGAGATTAAGTGTTACCAAAAATTCTATTGCCTAACAAAAAATAAAAATAAAATGCCTAAATAATGCAAACAAGTCATTGGACAGCATTACTCACACTGCATATAAAGAGCCAAGCATGAAATGGCCTCCGCATGGACAATAAGAAACGATATTAATCAAACCATATTGTTGATGAACAGTAAAACTGCAAGTTATTTAATAGTAACGCTTCAATGTTTTTGAAAAAAAGTTGAATATTACAGTAACAGTAGAAAAAGAAGAGCCTGAAGCCAGATCACTTTCACTTGTGTCCTCACAAAACGTTGTCAATTGTTAAGTTTTTAAGGCCTTCCCGTTTGAACACTGAAGTGATTTTAGACCATCGGATGTTGAACGAATGCCTGATATATTGACACACGAACACTCATACAGACAGTAGCTCGCACATCACGTGAAGATCGCGCGCAGAGAGGAGCAGGAGCGCTGTCCTGTGATTCATCACTAAAGCTTAGAAACTCAACCGTTAGAGAGTAGATGTGTCTACCTTTTGAAGTAACTACAAACCACAGCTTCATAATTAATAGAGACGGTATGACTAATTCACACACAGTCACTCGCTCATTAATGCATTCAAATAAATGTAATGTAGGCCTACTGTGCTAATTCATCTGTATCTGATGTACAGCAAACAGAGATCTGTGAGAAGGGTTATGACCCATAGACAGTAAATGCAGAAAATATCCCACCTTTAATAGTTGAACATATTTACAGTACAAACCTTATCAGTGAACTATGAGGGCAAAAAAAGAGCAAAATAATCGTTCATTAATCGTAATCGAGGTAAAATGTTCAATTAATCGAGTAAATTAACCGTAAACCGAAGCACTTCGAAGGTTAATTAACTCAACGAAACGCATCATATGAGTATAATCAGATATTCATACAAAATAAATATAATATTACAACTTTTAAATCACGCACAGGTGAACTTAGTGACCTAGTCAGAAGGCCTTTAACCCCTGTGGGCGCTCTGGAGGGCGCGCTAAAGCTGACCCGCGGTCTAACCCAACCGCCCTACCCGCGGTTATCAATCAGAGCTCTAACCTACAGCAGGGGCACTTTCACAGCATGGGTTAGTTAGGGTAATATTTTAGTCACTTGAATTGTTTTAGTTTAGTCTAGTTTTAGTCGACTAAAATCTAATGAGTTTAATTAAATTGTAATGCATTAATTGAGCATTGAAGCGTTACATAA
>JBBBJY010000043.1:20000-22500 GCA_039654625.1 Rhinogobio ventralis | reverse complement strand
GAGAAGACAAACGCCTAATCCTGTAGCCCCGCCCACCGACTCGTGCATGACATGTTATAGATAAATAACACAGGCCTACGTGGAGATAAACCGGATCGAACTTCCAAGCAATAAAGCTTGACATGTTTCAAACATGCCATAAGCTTCCTTTAGATTCCAATATTATGGTGGTTGAACTTTATTTTTAATGAAGATCCAGCTCACATGGGGAAGACATTGCATTTGTTCGCTTTATTTCACTGTGGGTTCATTTGTAAACGAGACTGGATTTGCAGATAGGATGAGATTAAATAACGATGCTGTGCGTATTGGATCCGCCAGGAATGGTGCAACACACTTATGTGAGTAAAAAATGTCCAGAGCCGTATAGAGAGAAATGCCTCTCCATACGGCTCTGTACGTGTCTAACTAACCCTAACTTCCACGCTGTCACAGGCTGGAGTGTCCTTTGTATTTGAGGTGTTGTTGGTTCATTGTGCTGCGATTCGTGACTCAAACATGTATGGGCCAGTGAAATACGTGCGTGCGCGTGTGTTATGCACGGTTCGCAGTTATATCCACCGATTGGGCCGGCCAAGTAATAAAAATTGCGGGTGGAGCTAAATCATTGTGTTTGTTAGATAAAGACGTATTGCGAGCCCCGTGGGCGAATCATTCCGGTTGCTGTTTCTCCACATTGGAAGTTTTCAAAACAATTCCTCACGTGTAATGACTGGGGAGCCGAAGCTCATTATAATATGCAAAACTGTTATCCAATCATAGCAGTGGGCGTTTACTTCCAAGTCTTCAATGCGGCACGCCCATAAAAACCAAGCGTTTCAAGAGCTAGGGTAGAAAATAGCCTAATACTTATTCATGATGTTTTAGAATGTAAAAACCACGCAAACGTCATAAGTTGCCTTAAGACAACAGTATAAAAAAAGCCAGTTCATGACCCCTTTAATTCTAGATCCTGTGCAAACGTGATGTGCGAGGCCCGGGGGTGGGGGGTATTAACGGTGTCTACTGTTGCTATAGTGACGAACAATTTGTTGTTTGTGGATATTTAAGTTTTTTATTTTTTTATTTACTGAATGTATATTCAGTTTAACAGCATTAGGTTCAAGATGTTAAACTGTGTAACTGAATTGCACATTTTGACGCTTAAATTATGTTCTGAATGATGAATGGGTCAAACGCGTTTGCACAACGGCCTGAATCCACTTGAATGAGTTTGGACCGCTCTCTCACTGAATCCTCTGAAGTGGTTTCTCAGTCAGTAAAATAAACAGTGCTGTTTTTCAGTAGCTTTCCTCTGTGAACATGCACTGAATGGATGTCTGACAATTTCGTTGCTTTTTGGCAGTTTTCAGATTGTTTAACACGTCTAGAGATCGAGTAGTTATACTCGTTCTGCGGCACCGTTGCTCTCACTGATGCTTCGAAAGGTGCGTAATAGTTAGGCTTTATGCTTTAACTTTATAGTGTTAAATAAAAACCCTTTTGTGCGTACCGTCAGATGAAATCCTGCAGGCGTCTATGCTTTCTCCGTCCATGCAATAAATGCACATCCTTAATGAGCGTGGATTTCTAGCGGATTTACTTAAACTTCTAGGTAATATCTATGGTTTGACCCATTTCAGAGGCAGCCAAAATCAGAATTTGAATGGACTGTGAATAAAGCTCTCTCTACGAACTTGACATGCGATGCCGCGCTGACGACATGTAGGCTATGCGCATACAGTCTCACGCACACAGAAATATTGTAAGTTACTGCATAATAAATTTTTAACAAGCAGAATAATACAGCATCACGATACATAGTCTCATTTTTTAGAGTCTTTTAACTGTTATAGTAGCCTATTTCGAACATCGAGTCAGCTGTCACTTTACTTTGCGTGAGGCCCTGTGCGGTCGCACACTTGGCACAGCCCTGCGACGCTACTGGTCATAAAGATCCCACATCAAATGTAAATGATCTGCAATAGATCTGCCCTTTACACAACATGATTGATCCTTATGAATCATTTCATGCAATACATCATTTAATCTTTTGGCAAGACGCTTGGAGAGAATGTTGTATTCTGAACGTAGGATCGCTACAGGTCTCCAGTTCTTTAATAACGGCAGATCTCCCTTCTTTGGAAGCAATGTTAAAACAGCACGCTGACAACTTCTTGGTAGACTTCCTTCACAAATACATTTTTGAACAACTTTTTAAAAAATCATGACCAATAATAGTCCAAAAACATTTATAAGTTCATCAGGAAGTCCATCAATTCCTGGTGCCCTACTTGATGAAAGTTCCATTACGGCTGAGGTCAGTTCATTAAAAATAAGTTGAGCTTCCAAAAAAACTTATCATCTAACAAGTGTACATTGTTTTTTACCAATCTTACAAGACATGTGGCTGACAATGGATGTGATTCTTCCCCATTCCTATCTATATTTTCCATAAAATATTGAGATTAAGAGGAGCAAAAAGTATTGCCACCCCTGCACGTAAAGTATCCATGACTAA
>JBBBJY010000043.1:5000-15000 GCA_039654625.1 Rhinogobio ventralis | reverse complement strand
CTACTAAACCCAGCCATTCTGCCAACACACCCAAACCCACACAAACTACTAACACAGCCAAAAACACACAAACTACCAACACAACCAAACCCACACAAACTACCAACACAACCAAACCCACACACTCTTCTAATACAACCAAACACACACACTCTTCTAACACAACCAAACACACACTCTCTTCTAACACAACCAAACACACACACTCTTCTAACACAGCCAAACACACACACTCCACACTAATAACCAAACCCGGCCCCAAACTGAGCTCTGGACTGTCAATCAGCTGGACTGCTCCGCCCCTGGCCCCGCCCCCTCTGAGGCCGGACCGCCCCCAGGACGCTCTGCACCCAAAGGCCGTCAGACCACACCCGCATGAACCACACAAAGACTTTTTATACTGATTTGTACATAACGGTTTTTAAACAGCACTTCATTTAATCACATTTATTTCTACTGTCGGTTTTACTTTCTTTTTAATCGATCTGACCAGAGCAGAGAAAGAATCGGCGGCACGTCTCCAAGACTTCTGTCAACTTCTGCTGAATCTCTCTCTCTCTCTCTCTCTCTCTCTCTCTGTCTCTCTCTCTCTCTCTCTCTCTCTCTCTCTCTCTCTGTCTCTCTCTCTCTCTCTCCTCTCTCTCCTCTCTCTCTCTCTGTCTCTCTGTCTCTCTCTCTCTCTCTCTGTCTCTCTCTCTCTCTCTCTCTCTCTCTCTCTCTCTCTCTCTCTCTGTCTCTCTCTCTCTCTCTCTCTCTCTCTCTCTCTCTCTGTCTCTCTCTCTCTCTCTCTCTCTCTCTCTCCTGTTACTGGTTGTCAACATGGCAAATGTAGCTCGTAACTCGCTCCTCAGTGCCTGTCCGTAACTGTGAAATATCCAAGCACTTCGGCTCGGCTGCACTGAGAAAATACTTCAGATCCAAACAGGTCCTTGAATAATATATTTTCAGTTGTAGGCTTTAGTCGTATTAGAGCTGACATGAACATATATATTTTTTGTAAGATGACAATTCTTTTAAAGACTCTACAGGCTTTTCCATAGAGCTTATTTATATCGAGGGTTTCTTTGGTTCTGTTTGATTCGTCAGCACTGTAGTGTACATAACGATTTTTCTAAAGGAAATGTGTAGTGTGATTTATACTGAAATAAGAACCTCCTAATAAAAGGTTCCGTTTGTTGGATTGGTGTCGTGTCTGTAAACCTCATCCACTGGCAAACGTTTGGCATGATCTGAAGCTACTGAGGAGAAATTGAAATATCACGACACACGACATCGGTCTGACATCCAGACCGTCTTCAGGGATGGGGTTTTGCTGTATTTCTACCGATTTGTTGTGTATTATGTTTGATAGCACCCTGTCTGTCACACGTCCTAACCCTGTTCTGGACTCACACACACTCGTAGTTTAACTCGTTCAGTTCATTCCTCAATCCTAGTTATGCTGGTCTGCCAGAACCGCTAACCCTTTTCATACTTATACATTGAGTTAAGTTTCCCTTCCTTCTCACGTTTGGGTTCTGGGCCTCGTCGACCCATGTCCCATTCCCAGCATTCTGTGCTGCTGAACACAGTGACCATTGTAAATCAACTGTTATTGACTGCTCTTTCCTTTCTTCCACGTTTGACCACACAAAGACTGAACTGCTGCCATCTAACCTGAGCATAATCTGCATCCACACTTCAGTAAATCACAGACGAGCCTCAGAGACACTTGTTTGTTCATGTTTCTGTTGTTTAAATGGTTTAGCCAGAGGAGAACTCCGGCTGCTGATGTGGGATTAAAGGGTTATGAAGTTTCCTGATTAAACTGCTCGCTGTGAAGTATAGACATAACTGCTTTGAAACGATGTGCATTGTGTAAAGCGCTGTATAAATAAATCTGACTTGACAAAGGCCACATTTCCCACCTGTCAATGAGATGCATGTCTGATCAGATCACAAGTGCTCAGCGCATCTAAAATCACAAAACTCATCCGCAGATTGCTGTATTCGCTATGATGCTTATCGAACAGCACAAAGAGACACAAGAAGTCAAGTCCCCTTTATTTGTTCAGCGCTTTATTTCAAGGCAGCTCTACAGTGAAAACAGGAAAATAATGATTCAGTGATGCAAACAATTCAATTCTGCTGTAAAGCAGCTCTAAAAACACAATAGTTTGATTGTTCGGCTGAAGTCAGTTCAGTGTTCAGTTTCGTTCAATATCTGTGTAAAGATCAAGCAGAGACACGAGTTGCGCTTTCTTCCTTTGCTTTTCACTGTTGCTTAGTAAAATAGTCATAAATGAACATAAATGTGTGTGAGCGCCAGGTAGCACCTCTGTGTAACCGCAGCATGTGATCAAAAGCACTCATCTTACTGGTTGGCCGGTTGGTTTGTTTTGTTGCAGTGTGATTGGGAAAGATATTACACGCCTCTCCTTAAAACAATTCTATCACATGATGGCATGTGAATGTTTGTGTTGGTCTGAACAGATCCATTAACCATTCAAATTAAAATGTTTATCGCACTGAATTTTCCCTTAGATTATTTGTCTTGGTGTGAACAGGCCTCAAACCCAGGCCTTTTCAAGTCATATTTATTTCTATAGCATATGCATTGTTTCAAAGCAGCTTTACAGAACATCATATTGTAACAGAGAGTCATAGTTTAGTGTCTAGAGACAAAAACCTTACACAGGACCTTACGCTGGACACGGGCTCTGCTCCGGCTCTACAACGCGAGCAATGCAATAATCACAGTTAGCTAGCTGTGTTACTGTTTGAACTGTAAGATTAGTTATTAATTGTCTATGATCCTGGATTAAAAGATAAGGCACATGTAGATGCAGTGTGTTTGGGAAATGGTGTGGTCAATAACAGGTCATTCCCTACGCAGTTCTTCTGAATGACGTGGACACGGACGGATATTCGCTCGCCACGTGCCTCAGTCTGAACCCTCAGGTTAGCAACACATGCTAGGATCGAAGCTGGATAGCATCCCAAGGCAGGTAGAATAATATTAGCCCAAGCCACTCAATGTATTTTAGAGTACAGTCATAGAGCTGGAGATGTTTTTTTTTGCTATTAATAAGACCTTTTAGATCAACAATCTTTTCATTGTTGTCTATGTCAGTGTTGTATTGTCGAACAGGTCTTCCACCCTGCTCCTGTTCAGCTCTAACCCTACTCAAACACAACTGAACTCGCTAATAAAGGTCTCCAGGCAGTTTTGTTGACGGCTGGAAATACACTGTGGGACAGTGGGTGTCCAGGAGCGGTTCACGTTCCCTTGGTCTAAAAATACAACACAATACTGCCACCATGTGGGCCATTAGTATAATGGCACTAACTAACCAAAGGTTGCCAACCACACCTAAACCAGCTAATCGAGGTGTTCAGGATGTGTTTGAACTGAAGTCTGCCGGAAGGGTTAGAACTGGACTGGACTGAACTGGTCACCTGGTTCTCAGGAAAGATATCTGGTCTTAAATCAGATCTTCTGTCTTAGAGAAAGATTAGGAGAAGAACCCTAACCCAAGCTCTCTCAGCAGCTGTATTAACTCCATTACAGGAGTGTTGATCAGGTCAGGAGAATATATAAATATTATAAATGTACTTTCAAGTTTTTTAAAAAGATCTACGCAATAGTCTTGCAATTTTAGAGTAAGATTTATTTTGGGGGTTTTTTTATTTAAAAAAAGTTTAGTGCTGTACATTTTCACATTACATTTTCGGTTTTCTGAGTTTATATTATATTTATTACTTATGCTTCAGAAATAATCTGCTAAGTGTCTTCTTTTAAAAAAGAGCACAATTATAATGGGTTTCCCCTGCGGTGAAGTGTTTGTTAGTTAGTGCCCTACACAGGCGGCTTACTCTGTGTTTACTGCATTCACTTCAGATGTTTCATTTTCAGGTCAACAGTCAAAAAGGATTGTCCTTTCACTCATTCATATCATGCTTTATGCACACAGTCATGCTAATTCATTTAACATTTATCAAATGGTTCATGGTGATTTGTTCATTTGCATTTGTTGAATCATGTTCGACTTCTCATATCCCACTCAACTCTCTAATCCCATTGTTGATTCTGATATCTATCCATTGTAGATTTGTTTTATTCTTTAATGTTTTTCTACTCTAAGTCCTTTGAGCAGCTCCTTTTTAGGTGCTACACAAAATAAAGTTTCATTATTAATATTAACTTGTGTTTTTTCTGTTTTCAAATGTGTTTTTCACATTTATTCACATGCATAGGCGGCAGTTTATGTTTCTGCCGGTGGGTACTTACAGTCCATAACAAACTTTAATGAGTTCATGGAGAACATCTCATGGAAAACATTAATGGAGAGCATCGGCGTCTATGGTCACATGAAGAAGCTGTTACTATATTAATCACAAAAGCAGTTCCATAAATGTAACTCATATTGGAAAGATAATATCAGGCCTCCTGTTGCCCCAGACAGACACTGTTGTCAGGGTTCTCCTCTGTCTGTTGTTATTCAGTGTTTCTCTGTGTGTTGTGCTCGAGCACTTGTCTCTGTGTGTGTTGTGCTCGAGCACGTGTCTCTGTGTGTGTTGTGCTCGAGCACGTGTCTCTGTCTCTGTGTGTGTTGTGCTCGAGCACATGTCTCTGTGTGTGTTGTGCTCGAGCATGTGTCTCTGTGTGTGTTGTGCTCGAGCACGTGTCTCTGTCTCTGTGTGTGTTGTGCTCGAGCACATGTCTCTGTGTGTGTTGTGCTCGAGCATGTGTCTCTGTGTGTGTTGTGCTCGAGCACGTGTCTCTGTGTGTGTTGTGCTCGAGCATGTGTCTCTGTGTGTGTTGTGCTCGAGCACGTGTCTCTGTCTCTGTGTGTTGTGCTCGAGCACATGTCTCTGTCTCTGTGTGTGTTGTGATCGAGCACACGTCTCTGTCTCTGTGTGTGTTGTGCTCGAGCACGTGTCTCTGTGTGTGTTGTGATCGAGCACACGTCTCTGTCTCTGTGTGTGTTGTGCTCGAGCACGTGTCTCTGTCTCTGTGTGTGTTGTGCTCGAGCACGTGTCTCTGTGTGTGTTGTGCTCGAGCACGTGTCTCTGTCTCTGTGTGTGTTGTGCTCGAGCACGTGTCTCTGTCTCTGTGTGTGTTGTGATCGAGCACACGTCTCTGTCTCTGTGTGTGTTGTGCTCGAGCACACGTCTCTGTCTCTGTGTGTGTTGTGCTCGAGCACACGTCTCTGTCTCTGTGTGTGTTGTGCTCGAGCACGTGTCTCTGTGTGTGTTGTGATCGAGCACACGTCTCTGTCTCTGTGTGTTGTGCTCGAGCACGTGTCTGTTTGTGTGTTGTGCTCGAGCACGTGTCTGTGTGTGTTGTGCTCAAGCACGTGTCTCTGTGTGTGTTGTGCTCGAGCACGTGTCTCTGTCTCTGTGTGTGTTGTGCTCGAGCACGTGTCTCTGTGTGTGTTGTGCTCGAGCATGTGTCTCTGTGTGTGTTGTGCTCGAGCACGTCTCTGTGCGTGTTGTGCTCGAGCACACGTCTCTGTCTCTGTGCGTGTTGTGCTCGAGCACGTGTCTCTGTGTGTGTTGTGATCGAGCACACGTCTCTGTCTCTGTGTGTTGTGCTCGAGCACGTGTCTCTGTCTCTGTGTGTGTTGTGCTCGAGCATGTGTCTCTGTCTCTGTGTGTGTTGTGCTCGAGCACGTGTCTCTGTCTCTGTGTGTGTTGTGCTCGAGCACGTGTCTCTGTCTCTGTGTGTGTTGTGATCGAGCACACGTCTCTGTCTCTGTGTGTGTTGTGCTCGAGCACGTGTCTCTGTGTGTGTTGTGATCGAGCACACGTCTCTGTCTCTGTGTGTTGTGCTCGAGCACGTGTCTCTGTCTCTGTGTGTGTTGTGCTCGAGCACGTGTCTCTGTGTGTGTTGTGCTCGAGCATGTGTCTCTGTGTGTGTTGTGCTCGAGCACGTGTCTCTGTCTCTGTGTGTGTTGTGCTCGAGCACGTGTCTCTGTCTCTGTGTGTGTTGTGCTCGAGCACGTGTCTCTGTCTCTGTGTGTGTTGTGATCGAGCACACGTCTCTGTCTCTGTGTGTGTTGTGCTCGAGCACGTGTCTCTGTGTGTGTTGTGATCGAGCACACGTCTCTGTCTCTGTGTGTTGTGCTCGAGCACGTGTCTCTGTCTCTGTGTGTGTTGTGCTCGAGCACGTGTCTCTGTGTGTGTTGTGCTCGAGCACGTGTCTCTGTGTGTGTTGTGCTCGAGCATGTGTCTCTGTGTGTGTTGTGCTCGAGCACGTGTCTCTGTCTCTGTGTGTGTTGTGCTCGAGCACGTGTCTCTGTCTCTGTGTGTGTTGTGCTCGAGCACGTGTCTCTGTCTCTGTGTGTGTTGTGATCGAGCACACGTCTCTGTCTCTGTGTGTGTTGTGCTCGAGCACGTGTCTCTGTGTGTGTTGTGATCGAGCACACGTCTCTGTCTCTGTGTGTGTTGTGCTCGAGCACGTGTCTCTGTCTCTGTGTGTGTTGTGCTCGAGCACGTGTCTCTGTGTGTGTTGTGCTCGAGCACACGTCTCTGTCTCTGTGTGTGTTGTGCTCGAGCACGTGTCTCTGTGTGTGTTGTGATCGAGCACACGTCTCTGTCTCTGTGTGTTGTGCTCGAGCACGTGTCTCTGTCTCTGTGTGTGTTGTGCTCGAGCACGTGTCTCTGTGTGTGTTGTGCTCGAGCATGTGTCTCTGTGTGTGTTGTGCTCGAGCACGTGTCTCTGTGTGTGTTGTGCTCGAGCACGTGTCTCTGTGTGTGTTGTGCTCGAGCACGTCTCTGTGCGTGTTGTGCTCGAGCACACGTCTCTGTCTCTGTGCGTGTTGTGCTCGAGCACGTGTCTGTTTGTGTGTTGTGCTCGAGCACGTGTCTGTGTGTGTGTTGTGCTCGAGCACGCGTCTCTGTCTCTGTGTGTGTTGTGCTCGAGCACGTGTCTCTGTCTCTGTGTGTGTTGTGATCGAGCACACGTCTCTGTCTCTGTGTGTGTTGTGCTGGAGCACGTGTCTCTGTCTCTGTGTGTGTTGTGCTCGAGCACGTGTCTCTGTCTCTGTGTGTGTTGTGCTCGAGCATGTGTCTCTGTGTGTGTTGTGCTCGAGCACGTCTCTGTGCGTGTTGTGCTCGAGCACGTGTCTGTGTGTGTGTTGTGCTCGAGCACGCGTCTCTGTCTCTGTGTGTGTTGTGCTCGTGCTCGTGCACGTGTCTCTGTTTCTGTGTGTGTTGTGCTCGAGCACGTGTCTCTGTGTGTGTTGTGCTCGAGAACGTGTCTCTGTGTGTGTTGTGCTCGAGCACGTGTCTCTGTCTCTGTGTGTGTTGTGCTCGAGCACGTGTCTCTGTCTCTGTGTGTGTTGTGCTCGAGCACACGTCTCTGTCTCTGTGTGTGTTGTGCTCGAGCATGTGTCTCTGTGTTGTGCTCGAGCACGTGTCTCTGTGTGTGTTGTGCTCGAGCATGTCTCTGCGTGTTGTGCTCAAGCACGTGTCTGTGCGTGTTGTACTCGAGCACGTGTCTCTGTCTCTGTGTGTGTTGTGCTCGAGCACGTGTCTCTGTCTCTGTGTGTGTTGTGCTCGAGCATGTGTCTCTGTCTCTGTGTGTGTTGTGCTCAAGCACGTGTCTCTGTCTCTGTGTGTGTTGTGCTCGAGCACGTGTCTCTGTCTCTGTGTGTGTTGTGCTCGAGCACGTCTCTGTGCGTGTTGTGCTCGAGCACACGTCTCTGTCTCTGTGCGTGTTGTGCTCGAGCACGTGTCTGTTTGTGTGTTGTGCTCGAGCACGTGTCTCTGTGTGTGTTGTGCTCGAGCACGTGTCTGTTTCTGTGCGTGTTGTGCTCGAGCACGTGTCTCTGTGTGTGTTGTGCTCGAGCACGTGTCTCTGTGTGTGTTGTGCTCGAGCATGTGTCTCTGTGTGTGTTGTGCTCGAGCACGTGTCTCTGTCTCTGTGTGTGTTTTGATCGAGCACACGTCTCTGTCTCTGTGTGTGTTGTGCTCGAGCACGTGACTCTGTCTCTGTGTGTGTTGTGCTCGAGCACGTCTCTGTGCGTGTTGTGCTCGAGCACGTGTCTGTTTGTGTGTTGTGCTCGAGCACGTGTCTGTGTGTGTGTTGTGCTCGAGCACGCGTCTCTGTCTCTGTGTGTGTTGTGCTCGAGCACGTGTCTCTGTCTCTGTGTGTGTTGTGCTCGAGCACGTGTCTCTGTGTGTGTTGTGCTCGAGCACGTGTCTCTGTGTGTGTTGTGCTCGAGCACGTCTCTGTGCGTGTTGTGCTCGAGCACGTGTCTCTGTCTCTGTGTGTGTTGTGCTCGAGCATGCGTCTCTGTCTCTGTGTGTGTGTTGTGCTCGAGCACGTGTCTCTGTCTCTGTGTGTGTTGTGCTCGAGCACGTGTCTCTGTGTGTGTTGTGCTCGAGCATGTGTCTCTGTGTTGTGCTCGAGCATGTGTCTCTGTGTTGTGCTCGAGCACGTGTCTCTGTCTCTGTGTGTGTTGTGCTCAAGCACGTCTCTGTGCGTGTTGTGCTCAAGCACGTGTCTGTGTGTGTTGTGCTCGAGCACGTGTCTCTGTCTCTGTGTGTGTTGTGCTCGAGCACACGTCTCTGTCTCTGTGTGTGTTGTGCTCGAGCACGTCTCTGTGCGTTTTGTTTGAGGACACGTCTCTGTCTCTGTGTGTGCTCAAGCACACGTCTCTGTCTCTGTGTGTGTTGTGCTCGAGCACGTGTCTCTGTCTCTGTGTGTGTTGTACTCGAGCACACGTCTCTGTCTCTGTGCGTGTTGTGCTCGAGCACGTGTCTGTTTGTGTGTTGTGATCGAGCACACGTCTCTGTCTCTGTGTGTTGTGCTCGAGCACGTGTCTCTGTCTCTGTGTGTGTTGTGCTCGAGCACGTGTCTCTGTGTGTGTTGTGCTCGAGCATGTGTCTCTGTGTGTGTTGTGCTCGAGCACGTGTCTCTGTGTGTGTTGTGCTCGAGCACGTGTCTCTGTCTCTGTGTGTGTTGTGCTCGAGCACGTGTCTCTGTGTGTGTTGTGCTCGAGCATGTGTCTCTGTGTGTGTTGTGCTCGAGCACGTGTCTCTGTGTGTGTTGTGCTCGAGCACGTGTCTCTGTGTGTGTTGTGCTCGAGCACGTGTCTCTGTCTCTGTGTGTGTTGTGCTCGAGCATGTGTCTCTGTCTCTGTGTGTGTTGTGCTCAAGCACGTGTCTCTGTCTCTGTGTGTGTTGTGCTCGAGCACGTGTCTCTGTCTCTGTGTGTGTTGTGCTCGAGCACGTCTCTGTGCGTGTTGTACTCGAGCACGTGTCTCTGTCTCTGTGCGTGTTGTGCTCGAGCACGTGTCTGTTTGTGTGTTGTGCTCGAGCACGTGTCTCTGTGTGTGTTGTGCTCGAGCACGTGTCTGTTTCTGTGCGTGTTGTGCTCGAGCACGTGTCTCTGTGTGTGTTGTGCTCGAGCACGTGTCTCTGTGTGTGTTGTGCTCGAGCATGTGTCTCTGTGTGTGTTGTGCTCGAGCACGTGTCTCTGTCTCTGTGTGTGTTTTGATCGAGCACACGTCTCTGTCTCTGTGTGTGTTGTGCTCGAGCACGTGTCTCTGTCTCTGTGTGTGTTGTGCTCGAGCACGTCTCTGTGCGTGTTGTGCTCGAGCACGTGTCTGTTTGTGTGTTGTGCTCGAGCACGTGTCTGTGTGTGTGTTGTGCTCGAGCACGCGTCTCTGTCTCTGTGTGTGTTGTGCTCGAGCACGTGTCTCTGTCTCTGTGTGTGTTGTGCTCGAGCACGTGTCTCTGTGTGTGTTGTGCTCGAGCACGTGTCTCTGTGTGTGTTGTGCTCGAGCACGTCTCTGTGCGTGTTGTGCTCGAGCACGTGTCTCTGTCTCTGTGTGTGTTGTGCTCGAGCATGCGTCTCTGTCTCTGTGTGTGTTGTGCTCGAGCACGTGTCTCTGTCTCTGTGTGTGTGTTGTGCTCGAGCACGTGTCTCTGTCTCTGTGTGTGTTGTGCTCGAGCACGTGTCTCTGTGTGTGTTGTGCTCGAGCATGTGTCTCTGTGTTGTGCTCGAGCA
>JBBBJY010000204.1:0-34890 GCA_039654625.1 Rhinogobio ventralis | reverse complement strand
ATAACTGAGATGAAAAGATGAAATTATGACTTAAGAAGCCATTTATGACAAAAAGTCGAAATTATGACATTAAGTCATAACTGAGATGGAAAGATGAAATTATGACTTAAGAGCCATTTATGACAAAAAGTCGCAATTATGACTAAGTCATAACTGAGATGGAAAGATTAAATTATGACTTAAGAAGCCATTTATGACAAAAAGTCGAAATTATGACATTGTCATAACTGAGATGAAAAGATGAAATTATGACTTAAGAGCCTTTTATGACAAAAAGTCGAAATTATGACATTAAGTCATAACTGAGATGGAAAGATGAAATTATGACTTAAGAGCCTTTTATGACAAAAAGTCGATATTATGACATTAAGTCATAACTGAGATGAAAAGATGAAATTATGACTTAAGAGCCATTTATGACAAAAAGTCGAAATTATGACATTAAGTCATAACTGAGATGGAAAGATGAAATTATGACTTAAGAGCCATTTATGGCAAAAAGTCGAAATTATGACTAAGTCATAACTGAGATGGAAAGATGAAATTATGACTTAAGAGCCATTTATGACAAAAAGTCGAAATTATGACTGTCATAACTGAGATGAAAAGATGAAGTTATGACTTAAGAGCCATTTATGACAAAAAGTCGAAATTATGACATTAAGTCATAACTGAGATGAAAAGATGAAATTATGACTTAAGAGCCATTTACGACAAAAAGTCGAAATGATGACTGTCATAACTGAGCTGAAAACATGAAATTATGCCTTAAGAAGCCATTTATGACAAAAAGTCGAAATTATGACATTGTCATAACTGAGATGGAAAGATGAAATTATGACTTAAGAAGCCATTTATGGCAAAAAGTCGAAATTATGACTGTCATAACTGAGATGGAAAGATGAAATTATGCCTTAAGAAGCCATTTATGACAAAAAGTCGAAATTATGACATTGTCATAACTGAGATGGAAAGATGAAATTATGACTTAAGAAGCCATTTATGTCAAAAATTCGAAATTATGACTGTCATAACTGAGATGGAAAGATGAAATTATGACTTAAGAGCCATTTATGTCAAAAATTCGAAATTATGACTGTCATAACTGAGATGGAAAGATGAAATTATGACTTAAGAGCCATTTATGACAAAAAGTCAAAATTATGACATTAAGTCATAACTGAGATGAAAAGATGAAATTATGACTTCAGAAGCCATATTTATGACAAAAAGTCGAAATTATGACATTAAGTCATAACTGAGATGGAAAGATGAAATTATGACTTAAGAGCCATTTATGACAAAAAGTCGCAATTATGACATTAAGTCATAACTGAGATGGAAAGATGAAATTATGACTTAAGAGCCATTTATGACAAAAAGTCGCAATTATGACATTAAGTCATAACTGAGATGGAAAGATGAAATTATGACTTAAGAGCCATTTATGACAAAAAGTCGCAATTATGACTAAGTCATAACTGAGATGAAAAGATGAAATTATGACTTAAGAGCCATTTATGGCAAAAAGTCGATATTATGACTAACTCATAACTGAGATGAAAAGATGAAATTATGACTTAAGAGCCATTTATGACAAAAAATCGAAATTATGACATTAACTCATAACTGAGATGAAAAGATGAAATTATGACTTAAGAAGCCATTTATGACAAAAAGTCGAAATTATGACATTAAGTCATAACTGAGATGGAAAGATGAAATTATGACTTAAGAGCCATTTATGACAAAAAGTCGCAATTATGACTAAGTCATAACTGAGATGAAAAGATGAAATTATGACTTAAGAAGCCATTTATGACAAAAAGTCGAAATTATGACATTAAGTCATAACTGAGATGGAAAGATGAAATTATGACTTAAGAGCCATTTATGACAAAAAGTCGCAATTATGACTAAGTCATAACTGAGATGGAAAGATTAAATTATGACTTAAGAAGCCATTTATGACAAAAAGTCGAAATTATGACATTGTCATAACTGAGATGAAAAGATGAAATTACGACTTAAGAGCCATTTATGACAAAAAGTCGCAATTATGACTAAGTCATAACTGAGATGAAAAGATGAAATTATGACTTAAGAGCCATTTATGGCAAAAAGTCGATATTATGACATTAAGTCATAACTGAGATGAAAACATGAAATTATGACTTAAGAAGCCATTTATGACAAAAAGTCGAAATTATGACATTGTCATAACTGAGATGAAAAGATGAAGTTATGACTTAAGAGCCTTTTATGACAAAAAGTCGAAATGATGACTGTCATAACTGAGATGAAAACATGAAATTATGCCTTAAGAAGCCATTTATGACAAAAAGTCGAAATTATGACATTGTCATAACTGAGATGGAAAGATGAAATTATGACTTAAGAAGCCATTTATGTCAAAAATTAGAAATTATGACTGTCATAACTGAGATGGAAAGATGAAATTATGACTTAAGAAGCCATTTATGACAAAAAGTCAAAATTATGACATTAAGTCATAACTGAGATGAAAAGATGAAATTATGACTTAAGAAGCCATATTTATGACAAAAAGTCGAAATTATGACATTAAGTCATAACTGAGATGGAAAGATGAAATTATGACTTAAGAGCCATTTATGGCAAAAAGTCGATATTATGACATTAACTCATAACTGAGATGGAAAGATGAAATTATGACTTAAGAGCCATTTATGACAAAAAGTCGCAATTATGACTAAGTCATAACTGAGATGAAAAGATGAAATTATGACTTAAGAGCCATTTATGGCAAAAAGTCGATATTATGACATTAACTCATAACTGAGATGAAAAGATGAAATTATGACTTAAGAAGCCATTTATGACAAAAAGTCGAAATTATGACATTAAGTCATAACTGAGATGGAAAGATGAAATTATGACTTAAGAGCCATTTATGACAAAAAGTCGCAATTATGACTAAGTCATAACTGAGATGAAAAGATGAAATTATGACTTAAGAGCCATTTATGACAAAAAGTCGCAATTATGACTAAGTCATAACTGAGATGGAAAGATTAAATTATGACTTAAGAAGCCATTTATGACAAAAAGTCGAAATTATGACATTGTCATAACTGAGATGAAAAGATGAAATTATGACTTAAGAGCCTTTTATGACAAAAAGTCGAAATTATGACATTAAGTCATAACTGAGATGAAAAGATGAAATTATGACTTAAGAGCCTTTTATGACAAAAAGTCGATATTATGACATTAAGTCATAACTGAGATGAAAAGATGAAATTATGACTTAAGAGCCATTTATGACAAAAAGTTGAAATTATGACATTGTCATAACTGAGATGAAAACATGAAATTATGACTTAAGAGCCATTTATGACAAAAAGTCGAAATTATGACATTAAGTCATAACTGAGATGAAAAGATGAAATTATGACTTAAGAGCCATTTATGGCAAAAAGTCGATATTATGACATTAAGTCATAACTGAGATGAAAACATGAAATTATGACTTAAGAGCCATTTATGACAAAAAATCGAAATTATGACATTAACTCATAACTGAGATGAAAAGATGAAATTATGACTTAAGAAGCCATTTATGACAAAAAGTCGAAATTATGACATTAAGTCATAACTGAGATGGAAAGATGAAATTATGACTTAAGAGCCATTTATGACAAAAAGTCGCAATTATGACTAAGTCATAACTGAGATGGAAAGATGAAATTATGACTTAAGAAGCCATTTATGACAAAAAGTCGAAATTATGACATTGTCATAACTGAGATGAAAAGATGAAATTATGACTTAAGAGCCTTTTATGACAAAAAGTCGAAATTATGACATTAAGTCATAACTGAGATGGAAAGATGAAATTATGACTTAAGAGCCTTTTATGACAAAAAGTCGATATTATGACATTAAGTCATAACTGAGATGAAAAGATGAAATTATGACTTAAGAGCCATTTATGACAAAAAGTCGAAATTATGACATTAAGTCATAACTGAGATGGAAAGATGAAATTATGACTTAAGAGCCATTTATGGCAAAAAGTCGAAATTATGACTAAGTCATAACTGAGATGGAAAGATGAAATTATGACTTAAGAGCCATTTATGACAAAAAGTCGAAATTATGACTGTCATAACTGAGATGAAAAGATGAAGTTATGACTTAAGAGCCATTTATGACAAAAAGTCGAAATTATGACATTAAGTCATAACTGAGATGAAAAGATGAAATTATGACTTAAGAGCCATTTATGACAAAAAGTCGAAATGATGACTGTCATAACTGAGCTGAAAACATGAAATTATGCCTTAAGAGCCATTTATGACAAAAAGTCGAAATTATGACATTAAGTCATAACTGAGATGGAAACATGAAATTATGACTTAAGAGCCATTTATGACAAAAAATCGAAATTATGACATTAACTCATAACTGAGATGAAAAGATGAAATTATGACTTAAGAAGCCATTTATGACAAAAAGTCGAAATTATGACATTAAGTCATAACTGAGATGGAAAGATGAAATTATGACTTAAGAGCCATTTATGACAAAAAGTCGCAATTATGACTAAGTCATAACTGAGATGAAAAGATGAAATTATGACTTAAGAGCCATTTATGACAAAAAGTCGCAATTATGACTAAGTCATAACTGAGATGGAAAGATTAAATTATGACTTAAGAAGCCATTTATGACAAAAAGTCGAAATTATGACATTGTCATAACTGAGATGAAAAGATGAAATTATGACTTAAGAGCCTTTTATGACAAAAAGTCGAAATTATGACATTAAGTCATAACTGAGATGAAAAGATGAAATTATGACTTAAGAGCCTTTTATGACAAAAAGTCGATATTATGACATTAAGTCATAACTGAGATGAAAAGATGAAATTATGACTTAAGAGCCATTTATGACAAAAAGTTGAAATTATGACATTGTCATAACTGAGATGAAAACATGAAATTATGACTTAAGAGCCATTTATGACAAAAAGTCGAAATTATGACATTAAGTCATAACTGAGATGAAAAGATGAAATTATGACTTAAGAGCCATTTATGGCAAAAAGTCGATATTATGACATTAAGTCATAACTGAGATGAAAACATGAAATTATGACTTAAGAGCCATTTATGACAAAAAATCGAAATTATGACATTAACTCATAACTGAGATGAAAAGATGAAATTATGACTTAAGAAGCCATTTATGACAAAAAGTCGAAATTATGACATTAAGTCATAACTGAGATGGAAAGATGAAATTATGACTTAAGAGCCATTTATGACAAAAAGTCGCAATTATGACTAAGTCATAACTGAGATGGAAAGATGAAATTATGACTTAAGAAGCCATTTATGACAAAAAGTCGAAATTATGACATTGTCATAACTGAGATGAAAAGATGAAATTATGACTTAAGAGCCTTTTATGACAAAAAGTCGAAATTATGACATTAAGTCATAACTGAGATGAAAAGATGAAATTATGACTTAAGAGCCATTTATGACAAAAAGTCGAAATTATGACATTAAGTCATAACTGAGATGGAAAGATGAAATTATGACTTAAGAGCCATTTATGACAAAAAATCGAAATTATGACATTAACTCATAACTGAGATGAAAAGATGAAATTATGACTTGAGCCATTTATGACAAAAAGTCGAAATTATGACATTAAGTCATAACTGAGATGGAAAGATGAAATTATGACTTAAGAGCCATTTATGGCAAAAAGTTGAAATTATGACATTAACTCATAACTGAGATGGAAAGATGAAATTATGACTTAAGAGCCATTTATGACAAAAAGTTGAAATTATGACATTAACTCATAACTGAGATGGAAAGATGAAATTATGACTTAAGAGCCATTTATGGCAAAAAGTTGAAATTATGACATTAACTCATAACTGAGATGGAAAGATGAAATTATGACTTAAGAGCCATTTATGACAAAAAGTCGAAATTATGACATTAAGTCATAACTGAGATGGAAAGATGAAATTATGACTTAAGAAGCCATATTTATGACAAAAAGTCGAAATTATGACATTAAGTCATAACTGAGATGGAAAGATGAAATTATGACTTAAGAGCCATTTATGGCAAAAAGTCGAAATTATGACATTGTCATAACTGAGATGAAAAGATGAAATTATGACTTAAGAGCCATTTATGACAAAAAGTCGAAATTATGACATTAAGTCATAACTGAGATGGAAAGATGAAATTATGACTTAAGAAGTCATATTTATGACAAAAAGTCGAAATTATGACATTAAGTCATAACTGAGATGGAAAGATGAAATTATGACGAGCCATTTATGACAAAAAGTCGAAATTATGACATTAAGTCATAACTGAGATGGAAAGATGAAATTATGACTTAAGAGCCATTTATGGCAAAAAGTTGAAATTATGACATTAACTCATAACTGAGATGGAAAGATGAAATTATGACTTAAGAGCCATTTATGACAAAAAGTCGAAATTATGACATTAAGTCATAACTGAGATGAAAAGATGAAATTATGACTTAAGAGCCATTTATGACAAAAAGTCGAAATTATGACATTAAGTCATAACTGAGATGAAAAGATGAAATTATGACTTAAGAGCCATTTATGACAAAAAGTCGAAATTATGACTGTCATAACTGAGATGGAAAGATGAAATTATGACTTAAGAAGCCATTTATGACAAAAAGTCGAAATTATGACATTAAGTCATAACTGAGATGGAAAGATGAAATTATGACGAGCCATTTATGACAAAAAGTCGAAATTATGACATTGTCATAACTGAGATGAAAAGATGAAATTATGACTTAAGAAGTCATATTTATGACAAAAAGTCGAAATTATGACATTAAGTCATAACTGAGATGGAAAGATGAAATTATGACGAGCCATTTATGACAAAAAGTCGAAATTATGACATTAAGTCATAACTGAGATGGAAAGATGAAATTATGACTTAAGAGCCATTTATGGCAAAAAGTTGAAATTATGACATTAACTCATAACTGAGATGAAAAGATGAAATTATGACTTAAGAGCCATTTATGACAAAAAGTCGAAATTATGACATTAAGTCATAACTGAGATGAAAAGATGAAATTATGACTTAAGAGCCATTTATGGCAAAAAGTCGATATTATGACATTAACTCATAACTGAGATGAAAACATGAAATTATGACTTAAGAGCCATTTATGACAAAAAAATCGAAATTATGACATTAAGTCATAACTGAGATGAAAAGATGAAATTATGACTTAAGAAGCCATTTATGACAAAAAGTCGAAATTATGACATTAAGTCATAACTGAGATGGAAAGATGAAATTATGACTTAAGAGCCATTTATGACAAAAAGTCGAAATTATGACATTGTCATAACTGAGATGAAAAGATGAAATTATGACTTAAGAGCCTTTTATGACAAAAAGTCGAAATTATGACATTAAGTCATAACTGAGATGAAAAGATGAAATTATGACTTAAGAGCCATTTATGACAAAAAGTCAAAATTATGACATTGTCATAACTGAGATGAAAAGATGAAATTATGACTTAAGAGCCTTTTATGACAAAAAGTCGAAATTATGACATTAAGTCATAACTGAGATGAAAAGATGAAATTATGACTTAAGAAGCCATTTATGACAAAAAGTCGATATTATGACATTGTCATAACTGAGATGAAAAGATGAAATTATGACTTAAGAGCCTTTTATGACAAAAAGTCGAAATTATGACATTAAGTCATAACTGAGATGGAAAGATGAAATTATGACGAGCCATTTATGACAAAAAGTCGAAATTATGACATTAAGTCATAACTGAGATGGAAAGATGAAATTATGACTTAAGAGCCATTTATGACAAAAAGTTGAAATTATGACATTAACTCATAACTGAGATGAAAAGATGAAATTATGACTTAAGAGCCATTTATGACAAAAAGTCGAAATTATGACATTAAGTCATAACTGAGATGGAAAGATGAAATTATGACTTAAGAGCCATTTATGGCAAAAAGTTGAAATTATGACATTAACTCATAACTGAGATGAAAAGATGAAATTATGACTTAAGAGCCATTTATGACAAAAAGTCGAAATTATGACATTAAGTCATAACTGAGATGAAAAGATGAAATTATGACTTAAGAGCCATTTATGGCAAAAAGTCGATATTATGACATTAACTCATAACTGAGATGAAAACATGAAATTATGACTTAAGAGCCATTTATGACAAAAAAATCGAAATTATGACATTAAGTCATAACTGAGATGAAAAGATGAAATTATGACTTAAGAAGCCATATTTATGACAAAAAGTCGAAATTATGACATTGTCATAACTGAGATGAAAAGATGAAATTATGACTTAAGAGCCATTTATGACAAAAAGTCGAAATTATGACTAAGTCATAACTGAGATGAAAAGATGAAATTATGACTTAAGAGCCATTTATGACAAAAAGTCGAAATTATGACTGTCATAACTGAGATGGAAAGATGAAATTATGACTTAAGAAGCCATTTATGGCAAAAAGTCGATATTATGACATTGTCATAACTGAGATGAAAAGATGAAATTATGACTTAAGAAGTCATATTTATGACAAAAAGTCGAAATTATGACATTAAGTCATAACTGAGATGAAAAGATGAAATTATGACTTAAGAGCCATTTATGACAAAAAGTCGAAATTATGACTGTCATAACTGAGATGGAAAGATGAAATTATGACTTAAGAAGCCATTTATGGCAAAAAGTCGATATTATGACATTGTCATAACTGAGATGAAAAGATGAAATTATGACTTAAGAAGTCATATTTATGACAAAAAGTCGAAATTATGACATTAAGTCATAACTGAGATGGAAAGATGAAATTATGACTTAAGAGCCATTTATGACAAAAAGTCGATATTATGACATTGTCATAACTGAGATGAAAAGATGAAATTATGACTTAAGAAGTCATATTTATGACAAAAAGTCGAAATTATGACATTAAGTCATAACTGAGATGGAAAGATGAAATTATGACTTAAGAGCCATTTATGACAAAAAGTCGATATTATGACATTAAGTCATAACTGAGATGGAAAGATGAAATTATGACTTAAGAAGCCATTTATGGCAAAAAGTCGATATTATGACATTGTCATAACTGAGATGAAAAGATGAAATTATGACTTAAGAAGTCATATTTATGACAAAAAGTCGAAATTATGACATTAAGTCATAACTGAGATGGAAAGATGAAATTATGACGAGCCATTTATGACAAAAAGTCGAAATTATGACATTAAGTCATAACTGAGATGGAAAGATGAAATTATGACTTAAGAGCCATTTATGGCAAAAAGTTGAAATTATGACATTAACTCATAACTGAGATGAAAAGATGAAATTATGACTTAAGAGCCATTTATGACAAAAAGTCGAAATTATGACATTAAGTCATAACTGAGATGAAAAGATGAAATTATGACTTAAGAGCCATTTATGGCAAAAAGTCGATATTATGACATTAACTCATAACTGAGATGAAAACATGAAATTATGACTTAAGAAGCCATTTATGACAAAAAAATCGAAATTATGACATTAAGTCATAACTGAGATGAAAAGATGAAATTATGACTTAAGAAGCCATTTATGACAAAAAGTCGAAATTATGACATTAAGTCATAACTGAGATGGAAAGATGAAATTATGACTTAAGAGCCATTTATGACAAAAAGTCGCAATTATGACTAAGTCATAACTGAGATGGAAAGATTAAATTATGACTTAAGAAGCCATTTATGACAAAAAGTCGAAATTATGACATTGTCATAACTGAGATGAAAAGATGAAATTATGACTTAAGAGCCTTTTATGACAAAAAGTCGAAATTATGACATTAAGTCATAACTGAGATGAAAAGATGAAATTATGACTTAAGAGCCATTTATGACAAAAAGTCAAAATTATGACATTAAGTCATAACTGAGATGAAAAGATGAAATTATGACTTAAGAAGCCATTTATGACAAAAAGTCGAAATTATGACATTGTCATAACTGAGATGGAAAGATGAAATTATGACTTAAGAAGCCATTTATGACAAAAAGTCGAAATTATGACATTAAGTCATAACTGAGATGGAAAGATGAAATTATGACTTAAGAGCCATTTATGGCAAAAAGTTGAAATTATGACATTAACTCATAACTGAGATGGAAAGATGAAATTATGACTTAAGAGCCATTTATGACAAAAAGTCGAAATTATGACATTAAGTCATAACTGAGATGAAAAGATGAAGTTATGACTTAAGAGCCATTTATGACAAAAAGTCGAAATTATGACATTAAGTCATAACTGAGATGAAAAGATGAAGTTATGACTTAAGAGCCATTTATGACAAAAAGTCGAAATGATGACTGTCATAACTGAGATGAAAAGATGAAGTTATGACTTAAGAGCCATTTATGACAAAAAGTCGAAATGATGACTGTCATAACTGAGATGAAAAGATGAAATTATGCCTTAAGAAGCCATTTATGACAAAAAGTCGAAATTATGACATTGTCATAACTGAGATGGAAAGATGAAATTATGACTTAAGAAGCCATTTATGACAAAAAGTCGAAATTATGACATTAAGTCATAACTGAGATGGAAAGATGAAATTATGACTTAAGAGCCATTTATGGCAAAAAGTTGAAATTATGACATTAACTCATAACTGAGATGGAAAGATGAAATTATGACTTAAGAGCCATTTATGGCAAAAAGTTGAAATTATGACATTAACTCATAACTGAGATGGAAAGATGAAATTATGACTTAAGAGCCATTTATGACAAAAAGTCGAAATTATGACATTAACTCATAACTGAGATGAAAACATGAAATTATGACTTAAGAGCCATTTATGACAAAAAGTCGATATTATGACATTAAGTCATAACTGAGATGAAAACATGAAATTATGACTTAAGAAGCCATTTATGACAAAAAGTCGAAATTATGACATTGTCATAACTGAGATGAAAAGATGAAATTATGACTTAAGAGCCATTTATGGCAAAAAGTCGATATTATGACATTAAGTCATAACTGAGATGAAAACATGAAATTATGACTTAAGAAGCCATTTATGACAAAAAGTCGAAATTATGACATTGTCACAACTGAGATGAAAAGATGAAGTTATGACTTAAGAGCCATTTATGACAAAAAGTCGAAATTATGACATTAAGTCATAACTGAGATGAAAACATGAAATTATGACTTAAGAGCCATTTATGACAAAAAGTCGATATTATGACATTAAGTCATAACTGAGATGAAAACATGAAATTATGACTTAAGAGCCATTTATGACAAAAAGTCGATATTATGACATTAAGTCATAACTGAGATGAAAACATGAAATTATGACTTAAGAAGCCATTTATGACAAAAAGTCGAAATTATGACATTGTCATAACTGAGATGAAAAGATGAAGTTATGACTTAAGAGCCATTTATGACAAAAAGTCGAAATTATGACATTGTCATAACTGAGATGGAAAGATGAAATTATGACTTAAGAAGCCATTTATGGCAAAAAGTCGAAATTATGACTGTCATAACTGAGATGGAAAGATGAAATTATGACTTAAGAAGCCATTTATGACAAAAAGTCGAAATTATGACATTGTCATAACTGAGATGAAAAGATGAAGTTATGACTTAAGAGCCATTTATGACAAAAAGTCGAAATTATGACATTAAGTCATAACTGAGATGGCAAGATGAAATTATGACTTAAGAGCCATTTATGACAAAAAGTCGAAATTATGACATTAACTCATAACTGAGATGAAAACATGAAATTATGACTTAAGAGCCATTTATGACAAAAAGTCGATATTATGACATTAAGTCATAACTGAGATGAAAACATGAAATTATGACTTAAGAGCCATTTATGACAAAAAGTCGAAATTATGACATTGTCATAACTGAGATGAAAAGATGAAATTATGACTTAAGAGCCATTTATGGCAAAAAGTCGATATTATGACATTAAGTCATAACTGAGATGAAAACATGAAATTATGACTTAAGAAGCCATTTATGACAAAAAGTCGAAATTATGACATTGTCACAACTGAGATGAAAAGATGAAGTTATGACTTAAGAGCCATTTATGACAAAAAGTCGAAATTATGACATTAAGTCATAACTGAGATGAAAACATGAAATTATGACTTAAGAGCCATTTATGACAAAAAGTCGAAATTATGACATTAAGTCATAACTGAGATGGCAAGATGAAATTATGACTTAAGAGCCATTTATGACAAAAAGTCGAAATTATGACATTAACTCATAACTGAGATGGAAAGATGAAATTATGACTTAAGAGCCATTTATGGCAAAAAGTTGAAATTATGACATTAACTCATAACTGAGATGGAAAGATGAAATTATGACTTAAGAGCCATTTATGACAAAAAGTCGAAATTATGACATTAAGTCATAACTGAGATGGCAAGATGAAATTATGACTTAAGAAGCCATTTATGACAAAAAGTCGAAATTATGACATTAAGTCATAACTGAGATGGAAAGATGAAATTATGATATTAAGTCATAACTGAGATGAAAACATGAAATTATGACTTAAGAGCCATTTATGACAAAAAGTCGAAATTATGACATTAAGTCATAACTGAGATGGCAAGATGAAATTATGACTTAAGAGCCATTTATGGCAAAAAGTTGAAATTATGACATTAACTCATAACTGAGATGGAAAGATGAAATTATGACTTAAGAGCCATTTATGACAAAAAGTCGAAATTATGACATTAACTCATAACTGAGATGGAAACATGAAATTATGACTTAAGAGCCATTTATGACAAAAAGTCGATATTATGACATTAAGTCATAACTGAGATGAAAACATGAAATTATGACTTAAGAAGCCATTTATGACAAAAAGTCGAAATTATGACATTGTCATAACTGAGATGAAAAGATGAAATTATGACTTAAGAGCCATTTATGGCAAAAAGTCGATATTATGACATTAAGTCATAACTGAGATGAAAACATGAAATTATGACTTAAGAAGCCATTTATGACAAAAAGTCGAAATTATGACATTGTCACAACTGAGATGAAAAGATGAAGTTATGACTTAAGAGCCATTTATGACAAAAAGTCGAAATTATGACATTAAGTCATAACTGAGATGAAAACATGAAATTATGACTTAAGAGCCATTTATGACAAAAAGTCGATATTATGACATTAAGTCATAACTGAGATGAAAACATGAAATTATGACTTAAGAGCCATTTATGACAAAAAGTCGATATTATGACATTAAGTCATAACTGAGATGAAAACATGAAATTATGACTTAAGAAGCCATTTATGACAAAAAGTCGAAATTATGACATTGTCATAACTGAGATGAAAAGATGAAGTTATGACTTAAGAGCCATTTATGACAAAAAGTCGAAATTATGACATTGTCATAACTGAGATGGAAAGATGAAATTATGACTTAAGAAGCCATTTATGGCAAAAAGTCGAAATTATGACTGTCATAACTGAGATGGAAAGATGAAATTATGACTTAAGAAGCCATTTATGACAAAAAGTCGAAATTATGACATTGTCATAACTGAGATGAAAAGATGAAGTTATGACTTAAGAGCCATTTATGACAAAAAGTCGAAATTATGACATTAAGTCATAACTGAGATGGCAAGATGAAATTATGACTTAAGAGCCATTTATGACAAAAAGTCGAAATTATGACATTAACTCATAACTGAGATGAAAACATGAAATTATGACTTAAGAGCCATTTATGACAAAAAGTCGATATTATGACATTAAGTCATAACTGAGATGAAAACATGAAATTATGACTTAAGAGCCATTTATGACAAAAAGTCGAAATTATGACATTGTCATAACTGAGATGAAAAGATGAAATTATGACTTAAGAGCCATTTATGGCAAAAAGTCGATATTATGACATTAAGTCATAACTGAGATGAAAACATGAAATTATGACTTAAGAAGCCATTTATGACAAAAAGTCGAAATTATGACATTGTCACAACTGAGATGAAAAGATGAAGTTATGACTTAAGAGCCATTTATGACAAAAAGTCGAAATTATGACATTAAGTCATAACTGAGATGAAAACATGAAATTATGACTTAAGAGCCATTTATGACAAAAAGTCGATATTATGACATTAAGTCATAACTGAGATGAAAACATGAAATTATGACTTAAGAGCCATTTATGACAAAAAGTCGATATTATGACATTAAGTCATAACTGAGATGAAAACATGAAATTATGACTTAAGAAGCCATTTATGACAAAAAGTCGAAATTATGACATTGTCATAACTGAGATGAAAAGATGAAATTATGACTTAAGAGCCATTTATGGCAAAAAGTCGATATTATGACATTAAGTCATAACTGAGATGAAAACATGAAATTATGACTTAAGAAGCCATTTATGACAAAAAGTCGAAATTATGACATTGTCACAACTGAGATGAAAAGATGAAGTTATGACTTAAGAGCCATTTATGACAAAAAGTCGAAATTATGACATTAAGTCATAACTGAGATGAAAACATGAAATTATGACTTAAGAGCCATTTATGACAAAAAGTCGATATTATGACATTAAGTCATAACTGAGATGAAAACATGAAATTATGACTTAAGAGCCATTTATGACAAAAAGTCGATATTATGACATTAAGTCATAACTGAGATGAAAACATGAAATTATGACTTAAGAAGCCATTTATGACAAAAAGTCGAAATTATGACATTGTCATAACTGAGATGAAAAGATGAAGTTATGACTTAAGAGCCATTTATGACAAAAAGTCGAAATTATGACATTGTCATAACTGAGATGGAAAGATGAAATTATGACTTAAGAAGCCATTTATGGCAAAAAGTCGAAATTATGACTGTCATAACTGAGATGGAAAGATGAAATTATGACTTAAGAAGCCATTTATGACAAAAAGTCGAAATTATGACATTGTCATAACTGAGATGAAAAGATGAAGTTATGACTTAAGAGCCATTTATGACAAAAAGTCGAAATTATGACATTAAGTCATAACTGAGATGGCAAGATGAAATTATGACTTAAGAGCCATTTATGACAAAAAGTCGAAATGATGACTGTCATAACTGAGCTGAAAACATGAAATTATGCCTTAAGAAGCCATTTATGACAAAAAGTCGAAATTATGACATTGTCATAACTGAGATGGAAAGATGAAATTATGACTTAAGAAGCCATTTATGACAAAAAGTCGAAATTATGACATTAAGTCATAACTGAGATGGAAAGATGAAATTATGACTTAAGAGCCATTTATGGCAAAAAGTTGAAATTATGACATTAACTCATAACTGAGATGGAAAGATGAAATTATGACTTAAGAGCCATTTATGGCAAAAAGTTGAAATTATGACATTAACTCATAACTGAGATGGAAAGATGAAATTATGACTTAAGAGCCATTTATGACAAAAAGTCGAAATTATGACATTAAGTCATAACTGAGATGGAAAGATGAAATTATGACTTAAGAGCCATTTATGGCAAAAAGTTGAAATTATGACATTAACTCATAACTGAGATGGAAAGATGAAATTATGACTTAAGAGCCATTTATGGCAAAAAGTTGAAATTATGACATTAACTCATAACTGAGATGGAAAGATGAAATTATGACTTAAGAGCCATTTATGGCAAAAAGTTGAAATTATGACATTAACTCATAACTGAGATGGAAAGATGAAATTATGACTTAAGAGCCATTTATGACAAAAAGTCGAAATTATGACATTAAGTCATAACTGAGATGAAAAGATGAAATTATGACTTAAGAGCCATTTATGGCAAAAAGTCGATATTATGACATTAAGTCATAACTGAGATGAAAACATGAAATTATGACTTAAGAAGCCATTTATGACAAAAAGTCGAAATTATGACATTGTCATAACTGAGATGAAAAGATGAAGTTATGACTTAAGAGCCATTTATGACAAAAAGTCGAAATTATGACATTAAGTCATAACTGAGATGAAAAGATGAAATTATGACTTAAGAAGTCATATTTATGACAAAAAGTCGAAATTATGACATTAAGTCATAACTGAGATGGAAAGATGAAATTATGACGAGCCATTTATGACAAAAAGTCGAAATTATGACATTAAGTCATAACTGAGATGGAAAGATGAAATTATGACTTAAGAGCCATTTATGGCAAAAAGTTGAAATTATGACATTAACTCATAACTGAGATGGAAAGATGAAATTATGACTTAAGAGCCATTTATGACAAAAAGTCGAAATTATGACATTAAGTCATAACTGAGATGAAAAGATGAAATTATGACTTAAGAGCCATTTATGACAAAAAGTCGAAATTATGACATTAAGTCATAACTGAGATGAAAAGATGAAATTATGACTTAAGAGCCATTTATGACAAAAAGTCGAAATTATGACTGTCATAACTGAGATGGAAAGATGAAATTATGACTTAAGAAGCCATTTATGACAAAAAGTCGAAATTATGACATTAAGTCATAACTGAGATGGAAAGATGAAATTATGACGAGCCATTTATGACAAAAAGTCGAAATTATGACATTGTCATAACTGAGATGAAAAGATGAAATTATGACTTAAGAAGTCATATTTATGACAAAAAGTCGAAATTATGACATTAAGTCATAACTGAGATGGAAAGATGAAATTATGACGAGCCATTTATGACAAAAAGTCGAAATTATGACATTAAGTCATAACTGAGATGGAAAGATGAAATTATGACTTAAGAGCCATTTATGGCAAAAAGTTGAAATTATGACATTAACTCATAACTGAGATGAAAAGATGAAATTATGACTTAAGAGCCATTTATGACAAAAAGTCGAAATTATGACATTAAGTCATAACTGAGATGAAAAGATGAAATTATGACTTAAGAGCCATTTATGGCAAAAAGTCGATATTATGACATTAACTCATAACTGAGATGAAAACATGAAATTATGACTTAAGAGCCATTTATGACAAAAAAATCGAAATTATGACATTAAGTCATAACTGAGATGAAAAGATGAAATTATGACTTAAGAAGCCATTTATGACAAAAAGTCGAAATTATGACATTAAGTCATAACTGAGATGGAAAGATGAAATTATGACTTAAGAGCCATTTATGACAAAAAGTCGCAATTATGACTAAGTCATAACTGAGATGGAAAGATTAAATTATGACTTAAGAAGCCATTTATGACAAAAAGTCGAAATTATGACATTGTCATAACTGAGATGAAAAGATGAAATTATGACTTAAGAGCCTTTTATGACAAAAAGTCGAAATTATGACATTAAGTCATAACTGAGATGAAAAGATGAAATTATGACTTAAGAGCCATTTATGACAAAAAGTCAAAATTATGACATTGTCATAACTGAGATGAAAAGATGAAATTATGACTTAAGAGCCTTTTATGACAAAAAGTCGAAATTATGACATTAAGTCATAACTGAGATGAAAAGATGAAATTATGACTTAAGAAGCCATTTATGACAAAAAGTCGATATTATGACATTGTCATAACTGAGATGAAAAGATGAAATTATGACTTAAGAGCCTTTTATGACAAAAAGTCGAAATTATGACATTAAGTCATAACTGAGATGGAAAGATGAAATTATGACGAGCCATTTATGACAAAAAGTCGAAATTATGACATTAAGTCATAACTGAGATGGAAAGATGAAATTATGACTTAAGAGCCATTTATGACAAAAAGTTGAAATTATGACATTAACTCATAACTGAGATGAAAAGATGAAATTATGACTTAAGAGCCATTTATGACAAAAAGTCGAAATTATGACATTAAGTCATAACTGAGATGAAAAGATGAAATTATGACTTAAGAGCCATTTATGGCAAAAAGTCGATATTATGACATTAACTCATAACTGAGATGAAAACATGAAATTATGACTTAAGAGCCATTTATGACAAAAAAATCGAAATTATGACATTAAGTCATAACTGAGATGAAAAGATGAAATTATGACTTAAGAAGCCATATTTATGACAAAAAGTCGAAATTATGACATTGTCATAACTGAGATGAAAAGATGAAATTATGACTTAAGAGCCATTTATGACAAAAAGTCGAAATTATGACATTAAGTCATAACTGAGATGAAAAGATGAAATTATGACTTAAGAGCCATTTATGACAAAAAGTCGAAATTATGACTGTCATAACTGAGATGGAAAGATGAAATTATGACTTAAGAAGCCATTTATGGCAAAAAGTCGATATTATGACATTGTCATAACTGAGATGAAAAGATGAAATTATGACTTAAGAAGTCATATTTATGACAAAAAGTCGAAATTATGACATTAAGTCATAACTGAGATGGAAAGATGAAATTATGACTTAAGAGCCATTTATGACAAAAAGTCGATATTATGACATTGTCATAACTGAGATGAAAAGATGAAATTATGACTTAAGAAGTCATATTTATGACAAAAAGTCGAAATTATGACATTAAGTCATAACTGAGATGGAAAGATGAAATTATGACTTAAGAGCCATTTATGACAAAAAGTCGATATTATGACATTAAGTCATAACTGAGATGGAAAGATGAAATTATGACTTAAGAAGCCATTTATGGCAAAAAGTCGATATTATGACATTGTCATAACTGAGATGAAAAGATGAAATTATGACTTAAGAAGTCATATTTATGACAAAAAGTCGAAATTATGACATTAAGTCATAACTGAGATGGAAAGATGAAATTATGACGAGCCATTTATGACAAAAAGTCGAAATTATGACATTAAGTCATAACTGAGATGGAAAGATGAAATTATGACTTAAGAGCCATTTATGACAAAAAGTCGAAATTATGACATTAACTCATAACTGAGATGAAAACATGAAATTATGACTTAAGAAGCCATTTATGACAAAAAAATCGAAATTATGACATTAAGTCATAACTGAGATGAAAAGATGAAATTATGACTTAAGAAGCCATTTATGACAAAAAGTCGAAATTATGACATTAAGTCATAACTGAGATGAAAAGATGAAATTATGACTTAAGAGCCATTTATGGCAAAAAGTCGATATTATGACATTAACTCATAACTGAGATGAAAACATGAAATTATGACTTAAGAAGCCATTTATGACAAAAAAATCGAAATTATGACATTAAGTCATAACTGAGATGAAAAGATGAAATTATGACTTAAGAAGCCATTTATGACAAAAAGTCGAAATTATGACATTAAGTCATAACTGAGATGGAAAGATGAAATTATGACTTAAGAGCCATTTATGACAAAAAGTCGCAATTATGACTAAGTCATAACTGAGATGGAAAGATTAAATTATGACTTAAGAAGCCATTTATGACAAAAAGTCGAAATTATGACATTGTCATAACTGAGATGAAAAGATGAAATTATGACTTAAGAGCCTTTTATGACAAAAAGTCGAAATTATGACATTAAGTCATAACTGAGATGAAAAGATGAAATTATGACTTAAGAGCCATTTATGACAAAAAGTCAAAATTATGACATTAAGTCATAACTGAGATGAAAAGATGAAATTATGACTTAAGAAGCCATTTATGACAAAAAGTCGAAATTATGACATTGTCATAACTGAGATGGAAAGATGAAATTATGACTTAAGAAGCCATTTATGACAAAAAGTCGAAATTATGACATTAAGTCATAACTGAGATGGAAAGATGAAATTATGACTTAAGAGCCATTTATGGCAAAAAGTTGAAATTATGACATTAACTCATAACTGAGATGGAAAGATGAAATTATGACTTAAGAGCCATTTATGACAAAAAGTCGAAATTATGACATTAAGTCATAACTGAGATGAAAAGATGAAGTTATGACTTAAGAGCCATTTATGACAAAAAGTCGAAATTATGACATTAAGTCATAACTGAGATGAAAAGATGAAGTTATGACTTAAGAGCCATTTATGACAAAAAGTCGAAATGATGACTGTCATAACTGAGATGAAAAGATGAAGTTATGACTTAAGAGCCATTTATGACAAAAAGTCGAAATTATGACATTGTCATAACTGAGATGGAAAGATGAAATTATGACTTAAGAAGCCATTTATGACAAAAAGTCGAAATTATGACATTAAGTCATAACTGAGATGGAAAGATGAAATTATGACTTAAGAGCCATTTATGGCAAAAAGTTGAAATTATGACATTAACTCATAACTGAGATGGAAAGATGAAATTATGACTTAAGAGCCATTTATGGCAAAAAGTTGAAATTATGACATTAACTCATAACTGAGATGGAAAGATGAAATTATGACTTAAGAGCCATTTATGACAAAAAGTCGAAATTATGACATTAACTCATAACTGAGATGAAAACATGAAATTATGACTTAAGAGCCATTTATGACAAAAAGTCGATATTATGACATTAAGTCATAACTGAGATGAAAACATGAAATTATGACTTAAGAAGCCATTTATGACAAAAAGTCGAAATTATGACATTGTCATAACTGAGATGAAAAGATGAAATTATGACTTAAGAGCCATTTATGGCAAAAAGTCGATATTATGACATTAAGTCATAACTGAGATGAAAACATGAAATTATGACTTAAGAAGCCATTTATGACAAAAAGTCGAAATTATGACATTGTCACAACTGAGATGAAAAGATGAAGTTATGACTTAAGAGCCATTTATGACAAAAAGTCGAAATTATGACATTAAGTCATAACTGAGATGAAAACATGAAATTATGACTTAAGAGCCATTTATGACAAAAAGTCGATATTATGACATTAAGTCATAACTGAGATGAAAACATGAAATTATGACTTAAGAGCCATTTATGACAAAAAGTCGATATTATGACATTAAGTCATAACTGAGATGAAAACATGAAATTATGACTTAAGAAGCCATTTATGACAAAAAGTCGAAATTATGACATTGTCATAACTGAGATGAAAAGATGAAATTATGACTTAAGAGCCTTTTATGACAAAAAGTCGAAATTATGACATTAAGTCATAACTGAGATGAAAAGATGAAATTATGACTTAAGAGCCATTTATGACAAAAAGTCAAAATTATGACATTGTCATAACTGAGATGAAAAGATGAAATTATGACTTAAGAGCCTTTTATGACAAAAAGTCGAAATTATGACATTAAGTCATAACTGAGATGAAAAGATGAAATTATGACTTAAGAAGCCATTTATGACAAAAAGTCGATATTATGACATTGTCATAACTGAGATGAAAAGATGAAATTATGACTTAAGAGCCTTTTATGACAAAAAGTCGAAATTATGACATTAAGTCATAACTGAGATGGAAAGATGAAATTATGACGAGCCATTTATGACAAAAAGTCGAAATTATGACATTAAGTCATAACTGAGATGGAAAGATGAAATTATGACTTAAGAGCCATTTATGACAAAAAGTTGAAATTATGACATTAACTCATAACTGAGATGAAAAGATGAAATTATGACTTAAGAGCCATTTATGACAAAAAGTCGAAATTATGACATTAAGTCATAACTGAGATGGAAAGATGAAATTATGACTTAAGAGCCATTTATGGCAAAAAGTTGAAATTATGACATTAACTCATAACTGAGATGAAAAGATGAAATTATGACTTAAGAGCCATTTATGACAAAAAGTCGAAATTATGACATTAAGTCATAACTGAGATGAAAAGATGAAATTATGACTTAAGAGCCATTTATGGCAAAAAGTCGATATTATGACATTAACTCATAACTGAGATGAAAACATGAAATTATGACTTAAGAGCCATTTATGACAAAAAAATCGAAATTATGACATTAAGTCATAACTGAGATGAAAAGATGAAATTATGACTTAAGAAGCCATATTTATGACAAAAAGTCGAAATTATGACATTGTCATAACTGAGATGAAAAGATGAAATTATGACTTAAGAGCCATTTATGACAAAAAGTCGAAATTATGACATTAAGTCATAACTGAGATGAAAAGATGAAATTATGACTTAAGAGCCATTTATGACAAAAAGTCGAAATTATGACTGTCATAACTGAGATGGAAAGATGAAATTATGACTTAAGAAGCCATTTATGGCAAAAAGTCGATATTATGACATTGTCATAACTGAGATGAAAAGATGAAATTATGACTTAAGAAGTCATATTTATGACAAAAAGTCGAAATTATGACATTAAGTCATAACTGAGATGGAAAGATGAAATTATGACTTAAGAGCCATTTATGACAAAAAGTCGATATTATGACATTGTCATAACTGAGATGAAAAGATGAAATTATGACTTAAGAAGTCATATTTATGACAAAAAGTCGAAATTATGACATTAAGTCATAACTGAGATGGAAAGATGAAATTATGACTTAAGAGCCATTTATGACAAAAAGTCGATATTATGACATTAAGTCATAACTGAGATGGAAAGATGAAATTATGACTTAAGAAGCCATTTATGGCAAAAAGTCGATATTATGACATTGTCATAACTGAGATGAAAAGATGAAATTATGACTTAAGAAGTCATATTTATGACAAAAAGTCGAAATTATGACATTAAGTCATAACTGAGATGGAAAGATGAAATTATGACGAGCCATTTATGACAAAAAGTCGAAATTATGACATTAAGTCATAACTGAGATGGAAAGATGAAATTATGACTTAAGAGCCATTTATGGCAAAAAGTTGAAATTATGACATTAACTCATAACTGAGATGAAAAGATGAAATTATGACTTAAGAGCCATTTATGACAAAAAGTCGAAATTATGACATTAAGTCATAACTGAGATGAAAAGATGAAATTATGACTTAAGAGCCATTTATGGCAAAAAGTCGATATTATGACATTAACTCATAACTGAGATGAAAACATGAAATTATGACTTAAGAAGCCATTTATGACAAAAAAATCGAAATTATGACATTAAGTCATAACTGAGATGAAAAGATGAAATTATGACTTAAGAAGCCATTTATGACAAAAAGTCGAAATTATGACATTAAGTCATAACTGAGATGGAAAGATGAAATTATGACTTAAGAGCCATTTATGACAAAAAGTCGCAATTATGACTAAGTCATAACTGAGATGGAAAGATTAAATTATGACTTAAGAAGCCATTTATGACAAAAAGTCGAAATTATGACATTGTCATAACTGAGATGAAAAGATGAAATTATGACTTAAGAGCCTTTTATGACAAAAAGTCGAAATTATGACATTAAGTCATAACTGAGATGAAAAGATGAAATTATGACTTAAGAGCCATTTATGACAAAAAGTCAAAATTATGACATTAAGTCATAACTGAGATGAAAAGATGAAATTATGACTTAAGAAGCCATTTATGACAAAAAGTCGAAATTATGACATTGTCATAACTGAGATGGAAAGATGAAATTATGACTTAAGAAGCCATTTATGACAAAAAGTCGAAATTATGACATTAAGTCATAACTGAGATGGAAAGATGAAATTATGACTTAAGAGCCATTTATGGCAAAAAGTTGAAATTATGACATTAACTCATAACTGAGATGGAAAGATGAAATTATGACTTAAGAGCCATTTATGACAAAAAGTCGAAATTATGACATTAAGTCATAACTGAGATGAAAAGATGAAGTTATGACTTAAGAGCCATTTATGACAAAAAGTCGAAATTATGACATTAAGTCATAACTGAGATGAAAAGATGAAGTTATGACTTAAGAGCCATTTATGACAAAAAGTCGAAATGATGACTGTCATAACTGAGATGAAAAGATGAAGTTATGACTTAAGAGCCATTTATGACAAAAAGTCGAAATGATGACTGTCATAACTGAGATGAAAAGATGAAATTATGCCTTAAGAAGCCATTTATGACAAAAAGTCGAAATTATGACATTGTCATAACTGAGATGGAAAGATGAAATTATGACTTAAGAAGCCATTTATGACAAAAAGTCGAAATTATGACATTAAGTCATAACTGAGATGGAAAGATGAAATTATGACTTAAGAGCCATTTATGGCAAAAAGTTGAAATTATGACATTAACTCATAACTGAGATGGAAAGATGAAATTATGACTTAAGAGCCATTTATGGCAAAAAGTTGAAATTATGACATTAACTCATAACTGAGATGGAAAGATGAAATTATGACTTAAGAGCCATTTATGACAAAAAGTCGAAATTATGACATTAACTCATAACTGAGATGAAAACATGAAATTATGACTTAAGAGCCATTTATGACAAAAAGTCGATATTATGACATTAAGTCATAACTGAGATGAAAACATGAAATTATGACTTAAGAAGCCATTTATGACAAAAAGTCGAAATTATGACATTGTCATAACTGAGATGAAAAGATGAAATTATGACTTAAGAGCCATTTATGGCAAAAAGTCGATATTATGACATTAAGTCATAACTGAGATGAAAACATGAAATTATGACTTAAGAAGCCATTTATGACAAAAAGTCGAAATTATGACATTGTCACAACTGAGATGAAAAGATGAAGTTATGACTTAAGAGCCATTTATGACAAAAAGTCGAAATTATGACATTAAGTCATAACTGAGATGAAAACATGAAATTATGACTTAAGAGCCATTTATGACAAAAAGTCGATATTATGACATTAAGTCATAACTGAGATGAAAACATGAAATTATGACTTAAGAGCCATTTATGACAAAAAGTCGATATTATGACATTAAGTCATAACTGAGATGAAAACATGAAATTATGACTTAAGAAGCCATTTATGACAAAAAGTCGAAATTATGACATTGTCATAACTGAGATGAAAAGATGAAGTTATGACTTAAGAGCCATTTATGACAAAAAGTCGAAATTATGACATTGTCATAACTGAGATGGAAAGATGAAATTATGACTTAAGAAGCCATTTATGGCAAAAAGTCGAAATTATGACTGTCATAACTGAGATGGAAAGATGAAATTATGACTTAAGAGCCATTTATGGCAAAAAGTTGAAATTATGACATTAACTCATAACTGAGATGAAAAGATGAAATTATGACTTAAGAGCCATTTATGGCAAAAAGTTGAAATTATGACATTAACTCATAACTGAGATGAAAAGATGAAATTATGACTTAAGAGCCATTTATGACAAAAAGTCGAAATTATGACATTAAGTCATAACTGAGATGAAAAGATGAAATTATGACTTAAGAGCCATTTATGGCAAAAAGTCGATATTATGACATTAACTCATAACTGAGATGAAAACATGAAATTATGACTTAAGAGCCATTTATGACAAAAAAATCGAAATTATGACATTAAGTCATAACTGAGATGAAAAGATGAAATTATGACTTAAGAAGCCATATTTATGACAAAAAGTCGAAATTATGACATTGTCATAACTGAGATGAAAAGATGAAATTATGACTTAAGAGCCATTTATGACAAAAAGTCGAAATTATGACATTAAGTCATAACTGAGATGAAAAGATGAAATTATGACTTAAGAGCCATTTATGACAAAAAGTCGAAATTATGACTGTCATAACTGAGATGGAAAGATGAAATTATGACTTAAGAAGCCATTTATGGCAAAAAGTCGATATTATGACATTGTCATAACTGAGATGAAAAGATGAAATTATGACTTAAGAAGTCATATTTATGACAAAAAGTCGAAATTATGACATTAAGTCATAACTGAGATGGAAAGATGAAATTATGACTTAAGAGCCATTTATGACAAAAAGTCGATATTATGACATTGTCATAACTGAGATGAAAAGATGAAATTATGACTTAAGAAGTCATATTTATGACAAAAAGTCGAAATTATGACATTAAGTCATAACTGAGATGGAAAGATGAAATTATGACTTAAGAGCCATTTATGACAAAAAGTCGATATTATGACATTAAGTCATAACTGAGATGGAAAGATGAAATTATGACTTAAGAAGCCATTTATGGCAAAAAGTCGATATTATGACATTGTCATAACTGAGATGAAAAGATGAAATTATGACTTAAGAAGTCATATTTATGACAAAAAGTCGAAATTATGACATTAAGTCATAACTGAGATGGAAAGATGAAATTATGACGAGCCATTTATGACAAAAAGTCGAAATTATGACATTAAGTCATAACTGAGATGGAAAGATGAAATTATGACTTAAGAGCCATTTATGACAAAAAGTCGAAATTATGACATTAACTCATAACTGAGATGAAAACATGAAATTATGACTTAAGAAGCCATTTATGACAAAAAAATCGAAATTATGACATTAAGTCATAACTGAGATGAAAAGATGAAATTATGACTTAAGAAGCCATTTATGACAAAAAGTCGAAATTATGACATTAAGTCATAACTGAGATGAAAAGATGAAATTATGACTTAAGAGCCATTTATGGCAAAAAGTCCGATATTATGACATTAACTCATAACTGAGATGAAAACATGAAATTATGACTTAAGAAGCCATTTATGACAAAAAAATCGAAATTATGACATTAAGTCATAACTGAGATGAAAAGATGAAATTATGACTTAAGAAGCCATTTATGACAAAAAGTCGAAATTATGACATTAAGTCATAACTGAGATGGAAAGATGAAATTATGACTTAAGAGCCATTTATGACAAAAAGTCGCAATTATGACTAAGTCATAACTGAGATGGAAAGATTAAATTATGACTTAAGAAGCCATTTATGACAAAAAGTCGAAATTATGACATTGTCATAACTGAGATGAAAAGATGAAATTATGACTTAAGAGCCTTTTATGACAAAAAGTCGAAATTATGACATTAAGTCATAACTGAGATGAAAAGATGAAATTATGACTTAAGAGCCATTTATGACAAAAAGTCAAAATTATGACATTAAGTCATAACTGAGATGAAAAGATGAAATTATGACTTAAGAAGCCATTTATGACAAAAAGTCGAAATTATGACATTGTCATAACTGAGATGGAAAGATGAAATTATGACTTAAGAAGCCATTTATGACAAAAAGTCGAAATTATGACATTAAGTCATAACTGAGATGGAAAGATGAAATTATGACTTAAGAGCCATTTATGGCAAAAAGTTGAAATTATGACATTAACTCATAACTGAGATGGAAAGATGAAATTATGACTTAAGAGCCATTTATGACAAAAAGTCGAAATTATGACATTAAGTCATAACTGAGATGAAAAGATGAAGTTATGACTTAAGAGCCATTTATGACAAAAAGTCGAAATTATGACATTAAGTCATAACTGAGATGAAAAGATGAAGTTATGACTTAAGAGCCATTTATGACAAAAAGTCGAAATGATGACTGTCATAACTGAGATGAAAAGATGAAGTTATGACTTAAGAGCCATTTATGACAAAAAGTCGAAATGATGACTGTCATAACTGAGATGAAAAGATGAAATTATGCCTTAAGAAGCCATTTATGACAAAAAGTCGAAATTATGACATTGTCATAACTGAGATGGAAAGATGAAATTATGACTTAAGAAGCCATTTATGACAAAAAGTCGAAATTATGACATTAAGTCATAACTGAGATGGAAAGATGAAATTATGACTTAAGAGCCATTTATGGCAAAAAGTTGAAATTATGACATTAACTCATAACTGAGATGGAAAGATGAAATTATGACTTAAGAGCCATTTATGGCAAAAAGTTGAAATTATGACATTAACTCATAACTGAGATGGAAAGATGAAATTATGACTTAAGAGCCATTTATGACAAAAAGTCGAAATTATGACATTAACTCATAACTGAGATGAAAACATGAAATTATGACTTAAGAGCCATTTATGACAAAAAGTCGATATTATGACATTAAGTCATAACTGAGATGAAAACATGAAATTATGACTTAAGAAGCCATTTATGACAAAAAGTCGAAATTATGACATTGTCATAACTGAGATGAAAAGATGAAATTATGACTTAAGAGCCATTTATGGCAAAAAGTCGATATTATGACATTAAGTCATAACTGAGATGAAAACATGAAATTATGACTTAAGAAGCCATTTATGACAAAAAGTCGAAATTATGACATTGTCACAACTGAGATGAAAAGATGAAGTTATGACTTAAGAGCCATTTATGACAAAAAGTCGAAATTATGACATTAAGTCATAACTGAGATGAAAACATGAAATTATGACTTAAGAGCCATTTATGACAAAAAGTCGATATTATGACATTAAGTCATAACTGAGATGAAAACATGAAATTATGACTTAAGAGCCATTTATGACAAAAAGTCGATATTATGACATTAAGTCATAACTGAGATGAAAACATGAAATTATGACTTAAGAAGCCATTTATGACAAAAAGTCGAAATTATGACATTGTCATAACTGAGATGAAAAGATGAAATTATGACTTAAGAGCCTTTTATGACAAAAAGTCGAAATTATGACATTAAGTCATAACTGAGATGAAAAGATGAAATTATGACTTAAGAGCCATTTATGACAAAAAGTCAAAATTATGACATTGTCATAACTGAGATGAAAAGATGAAATTATGACTTAAGAGCCTTTTATGACAAAAAGTCGAAATTATGACATTAAGTCATAACTGAGATGAAAAGATGAAATTATGACTTAAGAAGCCATTTATGACAAAAAGTCGATATTATGACATTGTCATAACTGAGATGAAAAGATGAAATTATGACTTAAGAGCCTTTTATGACAAAAAGTCGAAATTATGACATTAAGTCATAACTGAGATGGAAAGATGAAATTATGACGAGCCATTTATGACAAAAAGTCGAAATTATGACATTAAGTCATAACTGAGATGGAAAGATGAAATTATGACTTAAGAGCCATTTATGACAAAAAGTTGAAATTATGACATTAACTCATAACTGAGATGAAAAGATGAAATTATGACTTAAGAGCCATTTATGACAAAAAGTCGAAATTATGACATTAAGTCATAACTGAGATGGAAAGATGAAATTATGACTTAAGAGCCATTTATGGCAAAAAGTTGAAATTATGACATTAACTCATAACTGAGATGAAAAGATGAAATTATGACTTAAGAGCCATTTATGACAAAAAGTCGAAATTATGACATTAAGTCATAACTGAGATGAAAAGATGAAATTATGACTTAAGAGCCATTTATGGCAAAAAGTCGATATTATGACATTAACTCATAACTGAGATGAAAACATGAAATTATGACTTAAGAGCCATTTATGACAAAAAAATCGAAATTATGACATTAAGTCATAACTGAGATGAAAAGATGAAATTATGACTTAAGAAGCCATATTTATGACAAAAAGTCGAAATTATGACATTGTCATAACTGAGATGAAAAGATGAAATTATGACTTAAGAGCCATTTATGACAAAAAGTCGAAATTATGACATTAAGTCATAACTGAGATGAAAAGATGAAATTATGACTTAAGAGCCATTTATGACAAAAAGTCGAAATTATGACTGTCATAACTGAGATGGAAAGATGAAATTATGACTTAAGAAGCCATTTATGGCAAAAAGTCGATATTATGACATTGTCATAACTGAGATGAAAAGATGAAATTATGACTTAAGAAGTCATATTTATGACAAAAAGTCGAAATTATGACATTAAGTCATAACTGAGATGGAAAGATGAAATTATGACTTAAGAGCCATTTATGACAAAAAGTCGATATTATGACATTGTCATAACTGAGATGAAAAGATGAAATTATGACTTAAGAAGTCATATTTATGACAAAAAGTCGAAATTATGACATTAAGTCATAACTGAGATGGAAAGATGAAATTATGACTTAAGAGCCATTTATGACAAAAAGTCGATATTATGACATTAAGTCATAACTGAGATGGAAAGATGAAATTATGACTTAAGAAGCCATTTATGGCAAAAAGTCGATATTATGACATTGTCATAACTGAGATGAAAAGATGAAATTATGACTTAAGAAGTCATATTTATGACAAAAAGTCGAAATTATGACATTAAGTCATAACTGAGATGGAAAGATGAAATTATGACGAGCATTTATGACAAAAAGTCGAAATTATGACATTAAGTCATAACTGAGATGGAAAGATGAAATTATGACTTAAGAGCCATTTATGGCAAAAAGTTGAAATTATGACATTAACTCATAACTGAGATGAAAAGATGAAATTATGACTTAAGAGCCATTTATGACAAAAAGTCGAAATTATGACATTAAGTCATAACTGAGATGAAAAGATGAAATTATGACTTAAGAGCCATTTATGGCAAAAAGTCGATATTATGACATTAACTCATAACTGAGATGAAAACATGAAATTATGACTTAAGAAGCCATTTATGACAAAAAAATCGAAATTATGACATTAAGTCATAACTGAGATGAAAAGATGAAATTATGACTTAAGAAGCCATTTATGACAAAAAGTCGAAATTATGACATTAAGTCATAACTGAGATGGAAAGATGAAATTATGACTTAAGAGCCATTTATGACAAAAAGTCGCAATTATGACTAAGTCATAACTGAGATGGAAAGATTAAATTATGACTTAAGAAGCCATTTATGACAAAAAGTCGAAATTATGACATTGTCATAACTGAGATGAAAAGATGAAATTATGACTTAAGAGCCTTTTATGACAAAAAGTCGAAATTATGACATTAAGTCATAACTGAGATGAAAAGATGAAATTATGACCTTAAGAGCCATTTATGACAAAAAGTCAAAATTATGACATTAAGTCATAACTGAGATGAAAAGATGAAATTATGACTTAAGAAGCCATTTATGACAAAAAGTCGAAATTATGACATTGTCATAACTGAGATGGAAAGATGAAATTATGACTTAAGAAGCCATTTATGACAAAAAGTCGAAATTATGACATTAAGTCATAACTGAGATGAAAGATGAAATTATGACTTAAGAGCCATTTATGGCAAAAAGTTGAAATTATGACATTAACTCATAACTGAGATGGAAAGATGAAATTATGACTTAAGAGCCATTTATGACAAAAAGTCGAAATTATGACATTAAGTCATAACTGAGATGAAAAGATGAAGTTATGACTTAAGAGCCATTTATGACAAAAAGTCGAAATTATGACATTAAGTCATAACTGAGATGAAAAGATGAAGTTATGACTTAAGAGCCATTTATGACAAAAAGTCGAAATGATGACTGTCATAACTGAGATGAAAAGATGAAGTTATGACTTAAGAGCCATTTATGACAAAAAGTCGAAATGATGACTGTCATAACTGAGATGAAAAGATGAAATTATGCCTTAAGAAGCCATTTATGACAAAAAGTCGAAATTATGACATTGTCATAACTGAGATGGAAAGATGAAATTATGACTTAAGAAGCCATTTATGACAAAAAGTCGAAATTATGACATTAAGTCATAACTGAGATGGAAAGATGAAATTATGACTTAAGAGCCATTTATGGCAAAAAGTTGAAATTATGACATTAACTCATAACTGAGATGGAAAGATGAAATTATGACTTAAGAGCCATTTATGGCAAAAAGTTGAAATTATGACATTAACTCATAACTGAGATGGAAAGATGAAATTATGACTTAAGAGCCATTTATGACAAAAAGTCGAAATTATGACATTAACTCATAACTGAGATGAAAACATGAAATTATGACTTAAGAGCCATTTATGACAAAAAGTCGATATTATGACATTAAGTCATAACTGAGATGAAACATGAAATTATGACTTAAGAAGCCATTTATGACAAAAAGTCGAAATTATGACATTGTCATAACTGAGATGAAAAGATGAAATTATGACTTAAGAGCCATTTATGGCAAAAAGTCGATATTATGACATTAAGTCATAACTGAGATGAAAACATGAAATTATGACTTAAGAAGCCATTTATGACAAAAGTCGAAATTATGACATTGTCACAACTGAGATGAAAAGATGAAGTTATGACTTAAGAGCCATTTATGACAAAAAGTCGAAATTATGACATTAAGTCATAACTGAGATGAAAACATGAAATTATGACTTAAGAGCCATTTATGACAAAAAGTCGATATTATGACATTAAGTCATAACTGAGATGAAAACATGAAATTATGACTTAAGAGCCATTTATGACAAAAAGTCGATATTATGACATTAAGTCATAACTGAGATGAAAACATGAAATTATGACTTAAGAAGCCATTTATGACAAAAAGTCGAAATTATGACATTGTCATAACTGAGATGAAAAGATGAAGTTATGACTTAAGAGCCATTTATGACAAAAAGTCGAAATTATGACATTGTCATAACTGAGATGGAAAGATGAAATTATGACTTAAGAAGCCATTTATGGCAAAAAGTCGAAATTATGACTGTCATAACTGAGATGGAAAGATGAAATTATGACTTAAGAAGCCATTTATGACAAAAAGTCGAAATTATGACATTGTCATAACTGAGATGAAAAGATGAAGTTATGACTTAAGAGCCATTTATGACAAAAAGTCGAAATTATGACATTAAGTCATAACTGAGATGGCAAGATGAAATTATGACTTAAGAGCCATTTATGACAAAAAGTCGAAATGATGACTGTCATAACTGAGCTGAAAACATGAAATTATGCCTTAAGAAGCCATTTATGACAAAAAGTCGAAATTATGACATTGTCATAACTGAGATGGAAAGATGAAATTATGACTTAAGAAGCCATTTATGACAAAAAGTCGAAATTATGACATTAAGTCATAACTGAGATGGAAAGATGAAATTATGACTTAAGAGCCATTTATGGCAAAAAGTTGAAATTATGACATTAACTCATAACTGAGATGGAAAGATGAAATTATGACTTAAGAGCCATTTATGGCAAAAAGTTGAAATTATGACATTAACTCATAACTGAGATGGAAAGATGAAATTATGACTTAAGAGCCATTTATGACAAAAAGTCGAAATTATGACATTAAGTCATAACTGAGATGGAAAGATGAAATTATGACTTAAGAGCCATTTATGGCAAAAAGTTGAAATTATGACATTAACTCATAACTGAGATGGAAAGATGAAATTATGACTTAAGAGCCATTTATGGCAAAAAGTTGAAATTATGACATTAACTCATAACTGAGATGGAAAGATGAAATTATGACTTAAGAGCCATTTATGGCAAAAAGTTGAAATTATGACATTAACTCATAACTGAGATGGAAAGATGAAATTATGACTTAAGAGCCATTTATGACAAAAAAGTCGAAATTATGACATTAAGTCATAACTGAGATGAAAAGATGAAATTATGACTTAAGAGCCATTTATGGCAAAAAGTCGATATTATGACATTAAGTCATAACTGAGATGAAAACATGAAATTATGACTTAAGAAGCCATTTATGACAAAAAGTCGAAATTATGACATTGTCATAACTGAGATGAAAAGATGAAGTTATGACTTAAGAGCCATTTATGACAAAAGTCGAAATTATGACATTAAGTCATAACTGAGATGAAAAGATGAAATTATGACTTAAGAGCCATTTATGACAAAAAGTCGAAATGATGACTGTCATAACTGAGCTGAAAACATGAAATTATGCCTTAAGAAGCCATTTATGACAAAAAGTCGAAATTATGACATTGTCATAACTGAGATGGAAAGATGAAATTATGACTTAAGAAGCCATTTATGGCAAAAAGTCGAAATTATGACTGTCATAACTGAGATGGAAAGATGAAATTATGACTTAAGAGCCATTTATGACAAAAAGTCGAAATTATGACATTAAGTCATAACTGAGATGGAAAGATGAAATTATGACTTAAGAGCCATTTATGGCAAAAAGTTGAAATTATGACATTAACTCATAACTGAGATGGAAAGATGAAATTATGACTTAAGAGCCATTTATGGCAAAAAGTTGAAATTATGACATTAACTCATAACTGAGATGGAAAGATGAAATTATGACTTAAGAGCCATTTATGACAAAAAGTCGAAATTATGACATTAAGTCATTACTGAGATGGAAAGATGAAATTATGACTTAAGAGCCATTTATGGCAAAAAGTCGATATTATGACATTAACTCATAACTGAGATGAAAGGATGAAATTATGACTTAAGAGCCTTTTATGACAAAAAATCGAAATTATGACATTAAGTCATAACTGAGATGGAAAGATGAAATTATGACTTAAGAGCCAATTATGACAAAAAGTCGAAATTATGACTGTCATAACTGAGATGAAAAGATGAAATTATGACTTAAGAGCCTTTTATGACAAAAAGTCGAAATTATGACTTTAAGTCATAACTGAGATGGAAAGATGAAATTATGACTTAAGAGCCATTTATGACAAAAAGTCGCAATTATGACATTAAGTCATAACTGAGATGAAAACATGAAATTATGACTTAAGAAGCCATTTATGACAAAAAGTCGAAATTATGACATTGTCATAACTGAGATGAAAAGATGAAATTATGACTTAAGAGCCTTTTATGACAAAAAGTCGAAATTATGACATTAAGTCATAACTGAGATGAAAAGATGAAATTATGACTTAAGAGCCATTTATGACAAAAAGTCGAAATT
>JBBBJY010000203.1:0-35727 GCA_039654625.1 Rhinogobio ventralis | reverse complement strand
AATTTCGACTTTTTGTCATAAATGGCTCTTAAGTCATAATTTCATCTTTTCATCTCAGTTATGACTTAATGTCATAATTTCGACTTTTTGTCATAAATGGCTTCTTAAGTCATAATTTCATCTTTTCATCTCAGTTATGACTTAATGTCATAATTTCGACTTTTTGTCATAAATGGCTCTTAAGTCATAATTTCATCTTTTCATCTCAGTTATGACTTAATGTCATAATTTCGACTTTTTGTCATAAATGGCTTCTTAAGTCATAATTTCATCTTTTCATCTCAGTTATGACAGTCATAATTTCGACTTTTTGTCATAAATGGCTCTTAAGTCATAATTTCATCTTTTCATCTCAGTTATGACTTAATGTCATAATTTCGACTTTTTGTCATAAATGGCTTCTTAAGTCATAATTTCATCTTTTCATCTCAGTTATGACTTAATGTCATAATTTCGACTTTTTGTCATAAATGGCTCTTAAGTCATAATTTCATCTTTTCATCTCAGTTATGACTTAATGTCATAATATCGACTTTTTGTCATAAATGGCTTCTTAAGTCATAATTTCATCTTTCATCTCAGTTATGACTTAATGTCATAATTTCGACTTTTTGTCATAAATGGCTTCTTAAGTCATAATTTCATCTTTTCATCTCAGTTATGACTAGTCATAATTTCGACTTTTTGTCATAAATGGCTCTTAAGTCATAATTTCATCTTTTCATCTCAGTTATGACTTAATGTCATAATTTCGACTTTTTGTCATAAATGGCTCTTAAGTCATAATTTCATCTTTTCATCTCAGTTATGACTTAATGTCATAATTTCGACTTTTTGTCATAAATGGCTTCTTAAGTCATAATTTCATCTTTTCATCTCAGTTATGACTTAATGTCATAATTTCGACTTTTTGTCATAAATGGCTCTTAAGTCATAATTTCATCTTTTCATCTCAGTTATGACTTAATGTCATAATTTCGACTTTTTGTCATAAATGGCTTCTTAAGTCATAATTTCATCTTTTCATCTCAGTTATGACTTAATGTCATAATTTCGACTTTTTGTCATAAATGGCTTCTTAAGTCATAATTTCATCTTTTCATCTCAGTTATGACAGTCATAATTTCGACTTTTTGTCATAAATGGCTCTTAAGTCATAATTTCATCTTTTCATCTCAGTTATGACTTAATGTCATAATTTCGACTTTTTGTCATAAATGGCTCTTAAGTCATAATTTCATCTTTTCATCTCAGTTATGACTTAATGTCATAATTTCGACTTTTTGTCATAAATGGCTCTTAAGTCATAATTTCATCTTTTCATCTCAGTTATGACTTAATGTCATAATTTCGACTTTTTGTCATAAATGGCTTCTTAAGTCATAATTTCATCTTTTCATCTCAGTTATGACTTAATGTCATAATTTCGACTTTTTGTCATAAATGGCTTCTTAAGTCATAATTTCATCTTTTCATCTCAGTTATGACAGTCATAATTTCGACTTTTTGTCATAAATGGCTCTTAAGTCATAATTTCATCTTTTCATCTCAGTTATGACTTAATGTCATAATTTCGACTTTTTGTCATAAATGGCTCTTAAGTCATAATTTCATCTTTTCATCTCAGTTATGACTTAATGTCATAATTTCGACTTTTTTTCATAAATGGCTTCTTAAGTCATAATTTCATCTTTTCATCTCAGTTATGACAGTCATAATTTCGACTTTTTGTCATAAATGGCTTCTTAAGTCATAATTTCATCTTTTCATCTCAGTTATGACTTAATGTCATAATTTCGACTTTTTGTCAAAATGGCTTCTTAAGTCATAATTTCATCTTTCCATCTCAGTTATGACAATGTCATAATTTCGACTTTTTGTCATAAATGGCTTCTTAAGGCATAATTTCATGTTTTCATCTCAGTTATGACAGTCATCATTTCGACTTTTTGTCATAAATGGCTCTTAAGTCATAACTTCATCTTTTCATCTCAGTTATGACTTAATGTCATAATTTCGACTTTTTGTCATAAATGGCTCTTAAGTCATAACTTCATCTTTTCATCTCAGTTATGACAATGTCATAATATCGACTTTTTGTCATAAATGGCTTCTTAAGTCATAATTTCATCTTTTCATCTCAGTTATGACTTAATGTCATAATTTCGACTTTTTGTCATAAATGGCTCTTAAGTCATAATTTCATCTTTCCATCTCAGTTATGACTTAATGTCATAATTTCGACTTTTTGTCATAAATGGCTTCTTAAGGCATAATTTCATGTTTTCATCTCAGTTATGACAGTCATCATTTCGACTTTTTGTCATAAATGGCTCTTAAGTCATAACTTCATCTTTTCATCTCAGTTATGACAATGTCATAATTTCGACTTTTTGTCATAAATGGCTTCTTAAGTCATAATTTCATGTTTTCATCTCAGTTATGACTTAATGTCATAATATCGACTTTTTGCCATAAATGGCTCTTAAGTCATAATTTCATCTTTTCATCTCAGTTATGACAGTCATAATTTCGACTTTTTGTCATAAATGGCTCTTAAGTCATAATTTCATCTTTTCATCTCAGTTATGACTTAATGTCATAATTTCGACTTTTTGCCATAAATGGCTCTTAAGTCATAATTTCATCTTTTCATCTCAGTTATGACAGTCATAATTTCGACTTTTTGTCATAAATGGCTCTTAAGTCATAATTTCATCTTTTCATCTCAGTTATGACTTAGTCATAATTGCGACTTTTTGTCATAAATGGCTCTTAAGTCATAATTTCATCTTTCCATCTCAGTTATGACTTAATGTCATAATTTTGACTTTTTGTCATAAATATGGCTTCTTAAGTCATAATTTCATGTTTTTATCTCAGTTATGACAATGTCATAATTTCAACTTTTTGTCATAAATGGCTTCTTAAGTCATAATTTAATCTTTCCATCTCAGTTATGACTTAGTCATAATTGCGACTTTTTGTCATAAATGGCTAAGTCATAATTTCATCTTTCCATCTCAGTTATGACTTAATGTCATAATTTCGACTTTTTGTCATAAATGGCTTCTTAAGTCATAATTTCATCTTTTCATCTCAGTTATGACTTAATGTCATAATTTCGACTTTTTGTCATAAATGGCTTCTTAAGTCATAATTTCATCTTTTCATCTCAGTTATGACTTAATGTCATAATTTCGACTTTTTGTCATAAATGGCTTCTTAAGTCATAATTTCATCTTTTCATCTCAGTTATGACTTAATGTCATAATTTCGACTTTTTGTCATAAATGGCTTCTTAAGTCATAATTTCATCTTTTCATCTCAGTTATGAGTTAATGTCATAATTTCGACTTTTTGTCATAATTGGCTCTTAAGTCATAATTTCATCTTTTCATCTCAGTTATGACTTAATGTCATAATTTCGACTTTTTGTCATAAATGGCTTCTTAAGTCATAATTTCATCTTTTCATCTCAGTTATGACTTAATGTCATAATTTCGACTTTTTGTCATAAATGGCTTCTTAAGTCATAATTTCATCTTTTCATCTCAGTTATGACTTAATGTCATAATTTCGACTTTTTGTCATAAATGGCTTCTTAAGTCATAATTTCATCTTTTCATCTCAGTTATGAGTTAATGTCATAATTTCGACTTTTTGTCATAATTGGCTCTTAAATCATAATTTCATCTTTTCATCTCAGTTATGACTTAATGTCATAATTTCGACTTTTTGTCATAAAAGGCTCTTAAGTCATAATTTCATCTTTCCATCTCAGTTATGACTTAATGTCATAATTTCGATTTTTTGTCATAAATGGCTTCTTAAGTCATAATTTCATCTTTTCATCTCAGTTATGAGTTAATGTCATAATTTCGACTTTTTGTCATAATTGGCTCTTAAGTCATAATTTCATCTTTTCATCTCAGTTATGACTTAATGTCATAATTTCGACTTTTTGTCATAAATGGCTTCTTAAGTCATAATTTCATCTTTTCATCTCAGTTATGAGTTAATGTCATAATTTCGACTTTTTGTCATAATTGGCTCTTAAGTCATAATTTCATCTTTTCATCTCAGTTATGACTTAATGTCATAATTTCGACTTTTTGTCATAAATGGCTTCTTAAGTCATAATTTCATCTTTTCATCTCAGTTATGACTTAATGTCATAATATCGACTTTTTGCCATAAATGGCTCTTAAGTCATAATTTCATCTTTTCATCTCAGTTATGACTTAATGTCATAATATCGACTTTTTGTCATAAATGGCTCTTAAGTCATAATTTCATCTTTCCATCTCAGTTATGACTTAATGTCATAATTTCGATTTTTTTGTCATAAATGGCTCTTAAGTCATAATTTCATCTTTTCATCTCAGTAATGACTTAATGTCATAATATCGACTTTTTGTCATAAATGGCTCTTAAGTCATAATTTCATCTTTTCATCTCAGTTATGACTTAGTCATAATTTCGACTTTTTGTCATAAATGGCTCTTAAGTCATAATTTCATCTTTCCATCTCAGTTATGACTTAATGTCATAATTTCGACTTTTTGTCATAAATAGCTCGTCATAATTTCATCTTTCCATCTCAGTTATGACTTAATGTCATAATTTCGACTTTTTGTCATAAATGGCTTCTTAAGTCATAATTTCATCTTTTCATCTCAGTAATGACTTAATGTCATAATATCGACTTTTTGTCATAAATGGCTCTTAAGTCATAATTTCATCTTTTCATCTCAGTTATGACAGTCATAATTTCGACTTTTTGTCATAAATGGCTCTTAAGTCATAATTTCATCTTTTCATCTCAGTTATGACTTAATGTCATAATTTCGACTTTTTGTCATAAATGGCTCTTAAGTCATAATTTCATCTTTTCATCTCAGTTATGACTTAATGTCATAATTTCGACTTTTTGTCATAAATGGCTCTTAAGTCATAATTTCATCTTTTCATCTCAGTTATGACTTAATGTCATAATTTCGACTTTTTGTCATAAATGGCTCTTAAGTCATAATTTCATCTTTTCATCTCAGTTATGACTTAATGTCATAATTTCGACTTTTTTTCATAAATGGCTTCTTAAGTCATAATTTCATCTTTTCATCTCAGTTATGACAGTCATAATTTCGACTTTTTGTCATAAATGGCTTCTTAAGTCATAATTTCATCTTTTCATCTCAGTTATGACTTAATGTCATAATTTCGACTTTTTGTCATAAATGGCTTCTTAAGTCATAATTTCATCTTTTCATCTCAGTTATGAGTTAATGTCATAATTTCGACTTTTTGTCATAATTGGCTCTTAAGTCATAATTTCATCTTTTCATCTCAGTTATGACTTAATGTCATAATTTCGACTTTTTGTCATAAATGGCTTCTTAAGTCATAATTTCATCTTTTCATCTCAGTTATGACTTAATGTCATAATATCGACTTTTTGCCATAAATGGCTCTTAAGTCATAATTTCATCTTTTCATCTCAGTTATGACTTAATGTCATAATATCGACTTTTTGTCATAAATGGCTCTTAAGTCATAATTTCATCTTTCCATCTCAGTTATGACTTAATGTCATAATTTCGATTTTTTTGTCATAAATGGCTCTTAAGTCATAATTTCATCTTTTCATCTCAGTAATGACTTAATGTCATAATATCGACTTTTTGTCATAAATGGCTCTTAAGTCATAATTTCATCTTTTCATCTCAGTTATGACTTAGTCATAATTTCGACTTTTTGTCATAAATGGCTCTTAAGTCATAATTTCATCTTTCCATCTCAGTTATGACTTAATGTCATAATTTCGACTTTTTGTCATAAATAGCTCGTCATAATTTCATCTTTCCATCTCAGTTATGACTTAATGTCATAATTTCGACTTTTTGTCATAAATAGCTCGTCATAATTTCATCTTTCCATCTCAGTTATGACTTAATGTCATAATTTCGACTTTTTGTCATAAATGGCTTCTTAAGTCATAATTTCATCTTTTCATCTCAGTAATGACTTAATGTCATAATATCGACTTTTTGTCATAAATGGCTCTTAAGTCATAATTTCATCTTTTCATCTCAGTTATGACAGTCATAATTTCGACTTTTTGTCATAAATGGCTCTTAAGTCATAATTTCATCTTTTCATCTCAGTTATGACTTAATGTCATAATTTCGACTTTTTGTCATAAATGGCTCTTAAGTCATAATTTCATCTTTTCATCTCAGTTATGACTTAATGTCATAATTTCGACTTTTTGTCATAAATGGCTCTTAAGTCATAATTTCATCTTTTCATCTCAGTTATGACTTAATGTCATAATTTCGACTTTTTTTCATAAATGGCTTCTTAAGTCATAATTTCATCTTTTCATCTCAGTTATGACAGTCATAATTTCGACTTTTTGTCATAAATGGCTTCTTAAGTCATAATTTCATCTTTTCATCTCAGTTATGACTTAATGTCATAATTTCGACTTTTTGTCATAAATGGCTTCTTAAGTCATAATTTCATCTTTCCATCTCAGTTATGACAATGTCATAATTTCGACTTTTTGTCATAAATGGCTTCTTAAGGCATAATTTCATGTTTTCATCTCAGTTATGACAGTCATCATTTCGACTTTTTGTCATAAATGGCTCTTAAGTCATAACTTCATCTTTTCATCTCAGTTATGACTTAATGTCATAATTTCGACTTTTTGTCATAAATGGCTCTTAAGTCATAACTTCATCTTTTCATCTCAGTTATGACAATGTCATAATATCGACTTTTTGTCATAAATGGCTTCTTAAGTCATAATTTCATCTTTTCATCTCAGTTATGACTTAATGTCATAATTTCGACTTTTTGTCATAAATGGCTCTTAAGTCATAACTTCATCTTTTCATCTCAGTTATGACAATGTCATAATATCGACTTTTTGTCATAAATGGCTTCTTAAGTCATAATTTCATCTGTTCATCTCAGTTATGACTTAATGTCATAATTTCGACTTTTTGTCATAAATGGCTCTTAAGTCATAATTTCATCTTTCCATCTCAGTTATGAGTTAATGTCATAATTTCAACTTTTTGCCATAAATGGCTCTTAAGTCATAATTTCATCTTTCCATCTCAGTTATGACTTAATGTCATAATTTCGACTTTTTGTCATAAATGGCTTCTTAAGTCATAATTTCATCTTTCCATCTCAGTTATGACAATGTCATAATTTCGACTTTTTGTCATAAATGGCTTCTTAAGGCATAATTTCATGTTTTCATCTCAGTTATGACAGTCATCATTTCGACTTTTTGTCATAAATGGCTCTTAAGTCATAACTTCATCTTTTCATCTCAGTTATGACAATGTCATAATTTCGACTTTTTGTCATAAATGGCTTCTTAAGTCATAATTTCATGTTTTCATCTCAGTTATGACTTAATGTCATAATATCGACTTTTTGCCATAAATGGCTCTTAAGTCATAATTTCATCTTTTCATCTCAGTTATGACAGTCATAATTTCGACTTTTTGTCATAAATGGCTCTTAAGTCATAATTTCATCTTTCCATCTCAGTTATGACATAGTCATAATTTCGACTTTTTGTCATAAATGGCTCTTAAGTCATAATTTCATCTTTCCATCTCAGTTATGACTTAATGTCATAATTTTGACTTTTTGTCATAAATGGCTCTTAAGTCATAATTTCATCTTTTCATCTCAGTTATGACTTAATGTCATAATTTCGACTTTTTGTCATAAAAGGCTCTTAAGTCATAATTTCATCTTTTCATCTCAGTTATGACAATGTCATAATTTCGACTTTTTGTCATAAATGGCTTCTTAAGTCATAATTTCATCTTTCCATCTCAGTTATGACTTAGTCATAATTGCGACTTTTTGTCATAAATGGCTCTTAAGTCATAATTTCATCTTTCCATCTCAGTTATGACTTAGTCATAATTGCGACTTTTTGTCATAAATGGCTCTTAAGTCATAATTTCATCTTTCCATCTCAGTTATGACTTAGTCATAATTGCGACTTTTTGTCATAAATGGCTCTTAAGTCATAATTTCATCTTTCCATCTCAGTTATGACTTAATGTCATAATTTTGACTTTTTGTCATAAATATGGCTTCTTAAGTCATAATTTCATGTTTTTATCTCAGTTATGACAATGTCATAATTTCAACTTTTTGTCATAAATGGCTCTTAAGTCATAATTTCATCTTTTCATCTCAGTTATGACTTAATGTCATAATTTAGACTTTTTGTCATAAAAGGCTCTTAAGTCATAATTTCATCTTTTCATCTCAGTTATGACAATGTCATAATTTCGACTTTTTGTCATAAATGGCTTCTTAAGTCATAATTTAATCTTTCCATCTCAGTTATGACTTAGTCATAATTGCGACTTTTTGTCATAAATGGCTAAGTCATAATTTCATCTTTCCATCTCAGTTATGACTTAATGTCATAATTTCGACTTTTTGTCATAAATGGCTTCTTAAGTCATAATTTCATCTTTTCATCTCAGTTATGACTTAATGTCATAATTTCGACTTTTTGTCATAAATGGCTTCTTAAGTCATAATTTCATCTTTTCATCTCAGTTATGACTTAATGTCATAATTTCGACTTTTTGTCATAAATGGCTTCTTAAGTCATAATTTCATCTTTTCATCTCAGTTATGAGTTAATGTCATAATTTCGACTTTTTGTCATAAATGGCTCTTAAGTCATAATTTCATCTTTCCATCTCAGTTATGACTTAATGTCATAATTTCGACTTTTTGTCATAAATGGCTTCTTAAGTCATAATTTCATCTTTTCATCTCAGTTATGACTTAATGTCATAATTTCGACTTTTTGTCATAAATGGCTTCTTAAGTCATAATTTCATCTTTTCATCTCAGTTATGAGTTAATGTCATAATTTCGACTTTTTGTCATAATTGGCTCTTAAGTCATAATTTCATCTTTTCATCTCAGTTATGACAATGTCATAATTTCGACTTTTTGTCATAAATGGCTTCTTAAGTCATAATTTAATCTTTCCATCTCAGTTATGACAATGTCATAATTTCGACTTTTTGTCATAAATGGCTAAGTCATAATTTCATCTTTCCATCTCAGTTATGACTTAATGTCATAATTTCGACTTTTTGTCATAAATGGCTTCTTAAGTCATAATTTCATCTTTTCATCTCAGTTATGACTTAATGTCATAATTTCGACTTTTTGTCATAAATGGCTTCTTAAGTCATAATTTCATCTTTTCATCTCAGTTATGACTTAATGTCATAATTTCGACTTTTTGTCATAAATGGCTTCTTAAGTCATAATTTCATCTTTTCATCTCAGTTATGACTTAATGTCATAATTTCGACTTTTTGTCATAAATGGCTTCTTAAGTCATAATTTCATCTTTCCATCTCAGTTATGACTTAATGTCATAATTTCGACTTTTTGTCATAAATGGCTTCTTAAGTCATAATTTCATCTTTTCATCTCAGTTATGACTTAATGTCATAATTTCGACTTTTTGTCATAAATGGCTTCTTAAGTCATAATTTCATCTTTCCATCTCAGTTATGACTTAATGTCATAATTTCGACTTTTTGTCATAAATGGCTTCTTAAGTCATAATTTCATCTTTTCATCTCAGTTATGACTTAATGTCATAATTTCGACTTTTTGTCATAAATGGCTTCTTAAGTCATAATTTCATCTTTTCATCTCAGTTATGACTTAATGTCATAATTTCGACTTTTTGTCATAAATGGCTTCTTAAGTCATAATTTCATCTTTTCATCTCAGTTATGAGTTAATGTCATAATTTCGACTTTTTGTCATAATTGGCTCTTAAGTCATAATTTCATCTTTTCATCTCAGTTATGACAATGTCATAATTTCGACTTTTTGTCATAAATGGCTTCTTAAGTCATAATTTAATCTTTCCATCTCAGTTATGACAATGTCATAATTTCGACTTTTTGTCATAAATGGCTAAGTCATAATTTCATCTTTCCATCTCAGTTATGACTTAATGTCATAATTTCGACTTTTTGTCATAAATGGCTTCTTAAGTCATAATTTCATCTTTTCATCTCAGTTATGACTTAATGTCATAATTTCGACTTTTTGTCATAAATGGCTTCTTAAGTCATAATTTCATCTTTTCATCTCAGTTATGACTTAATGTCATAATTTCGACTTTTTGTCATAAATGGCTTCTTAAGTCATAATTTCATCTTTTCATCTCAGTTATGAGTTAATGTCATAATTTCGACTTTTTGTCATAATTGGCTCTTAAGTCATAATTTCATCTTTTCATCTCAGTTATGACTTAATGTCATAATTTCGACTTTTTGTCATAAATGGCTTCTTAAGTCATAATTTCATCTTTTCATCTCAGTTATGACTTAATGTCATAATTTCGATTTTTTTGTCATAAATGGCTTCTTAAGTCATAATTTCATCTTTTCATCTCAGTTATGACTTAATGTCATAATTTCGACTTTTTGTCATAAATGGCTTCTTAAGTCATAATTTCATCTTTTCATCTCAGTTATGACTTAATGTCATAATTTCGACTTTTTGTCATAAATGGCTTCTTAAGTCATAATTTCATCTTTTCATCTCAGTTATGACTTAATGTCATAATTTCGACTTTTTGTCATAAATGGCTTCTTAAGTCATAATTTCATCTTTTCATCTCAGTTATGACTTAATGTCATAATTTCGATTTTTTTGTCATAAATGGCTTCTTAAGTCATAATTTCATGTTTTCATCTCAGTTATGACTTAATGTCATAATTTCGACTTTTTGTCATAAATGGCTTCTTAAGTCATAATTTCATCTTTTCATCTCAGTTATGACTTAATGTCATAATTTCGACTTTTTGTCATAAATGGCTTCTTAAGTCATAATTTCATGTTTTCATCTCAGTTATGAGTTAATGTCATAATATCGACTTTTTGCCATAAATGGCTCTTAAGTCATAATTTCATCTTTTCATCTCAGTAATGACTTAATGTCATAATATCGACTTTTTGTCATAAATGGCTCTTAAGTCATAATTTCATCTTTTCATCTCAGTTATGACAGTCATAATTTCGACTTTTTGTCATAAATGGCTCTTAAGTCATAATTTCATCTTTTCATCTCAGTTATGACTTAATGTCATAATTTCGACTTTTTGTCATAAATGGCTCTTAAGTCATAATTTCATCTTTTCATCTCAGTTATGACTTAATGTCATAATTTCGACTTTTTGTCATAAATGGCTCTTAAGTCATAATTTCATCTTTTCATCTCAGTTATGACTTAATGTCATAATTTCGACTTTTTTTCATAAATGGCTTCTTAAGTCATAATTTCATCTTTTCATCTCAGTTATGACAGTCATAATTTCGACTTTTTGTCATAAATGGCTTCTTAAGTCATAATTTCATCTTTTCATCTCAGTTATGACTTAATGTCATAATTTCGACTTTTTGTCATAAATGGCTTCTTAAGTCATAATTTCATCTTTCCATCTCAGTTATGACAATGTCATAATTTCGACTTTTTGTCATAAATGGCTTCTTAAGGCATAATTTCATGTTTTCATCTCAGTTATGACAGTCATCATTTCGACTTTTTGTCATAAATGGCTCTTAAGTCATAACTTCATCTTTTCATCTCAGTTATGACTTAATGTCATAATTTCGACTTTTTGTCATAAATGGCTCTTAAGTCATAACTTCATCTTTTCATCTCAGTTATGACAATGTCATAATATCGACTTTTTGTCATAAATGGCTTCTTAAGTCATAATTTCATCTTTTCATCTCAGTTATGACTTAATGTCATAATTTCGACTTTTTGTCATAAATGGCTCTTAAGTCATAACTTCATCTTTTCATCTCAGTTATGACAATGTCATAATATCGACTTTTTGTCATAAATGGCTTCTTAAGTCATAATTTCATCTGTTCATCTCAGTTATGACTTAATGTCATAATTTCGACTTTTTGTCATAAATGGCTCTTAAGTCATAATTTCATCTTTCCATCTCAGTTATGAGTTAATGTCATAATTTCAACTTTTTGCCATAAATGGCTCTTAAGTCATAATTTCATCTTTCCATCTCAGTTATGACTTAATGTCATAATTTCGACTTTTTGTCATAAATGGCTTCTTAAGTCATAATTTCATCTTTCCATCTCAGTTATGACAATGTCATAATTTCGACTTTTTGTCATAAATGGCTTCTTAAGGCATAATTTCATGTTTTCATCTCAGTTATGACAGTCATCATTTCGACTTTTTGTCATAAATGGCTCTTAAGTCATAACTTCATCTTTTCATCTCAGTTATGACAATGTCATAATTTCGACTTTTTGTCATAAATGGCTTCTTAAGTCATAATTTCATGTTTTCATCTCAGTTATGACTTAATGTCATAATATCGACTTTTTGCCATAAATGGCTCTTAAGTCATAATTTCATCTTTTCATCTCAGTTATGACAGTCATAATTTCGACTTTTTGTCATAAATGGCTCTTAAGTCATAATTTCATCTTTCCATCTCAGTTATGACATAGTCATAATTTCGACTTTTTGTCATAAATGGCTCTTAAGTCATAATTTCATCTTTCCATCTCAGTTATGACTTAATGTCATAATTTTGACTTTTTGTCATAAATGGCTCTTAAGTCATAATTTCATCTTTTCATCTCAGTTATGACTTAATGTCATAATTTCGACTTTTTGTCATAAAAGGCTCTTAAGTCATAATTTCATCTTTTCATCTCAGTTATGACAATGTCATAATTTCGACTTTTTGTCATAAATGGCTTCTTAAGTCATAATTTCATCTTTCCATCTCAGTTATGACTTAGTCATAATTGCGACTTTTTGTCATAAATGGCTCTTAAGTCATAATTTCATCTTTCCATCTCAGTTATGACTTAGTCATAATTGCGACTTTTTGTCATAAATGGCTCTTAAGTCATAATTTCATCTTTCCATCTCAGTTATGACTTAGTCATAATTGCGACTTTTTGTCATAAATGGCTCTTAAGTCATAATTTCATCTTTCCATCTCAGTTATGACTTAATGTCATAATTTTGACTTTTTGTCATAAATATGGCTTCTTAAGTCATAATTTCATGTTTTTATCTCAGTTATGACAATGTCATAATTTCAACTTTTTGTCATAAATGGCTCTTAAGTCATAATTTCATCTTTTCATCTCAGTTATGACTTAATGTCATAATTTAGACTTTTTGTCATAAAAGGCTCTTAAGTCATAATTTCATCTTTTCATCTCAGTTATGACAATGTCATAATTTCGACTTTTTGTCATAAATGGCTTCTTAAGTCATAATTTAATCTTTCCATCTCAGTTATGACTTAGTCATAATTGCGACTTTTTGTCATAAATGGCTAAGTCATAATTTCATCTTTCCATCTCAGTTATGACTTAATGTCATAATTTCGACTTTTTGTCATAAATGGCTTCTTAAGTCATAATTTCATCTTTTCATCTCAGTTATGACTTAATGTCATAATTTCGACTTTTTGTCATAAATGGCTTCTTAAGTCATAATTTCATCTTTTCATCTCAGTTATGACTTAATGTCATAATTTCGACTTTTTGTCATAAATGGCTTCTTAAGTCATAATTTCATCTTTTCATCTCAGTTATGAGTTAATGTCATAATTTCGACTTTTTGTCATAAATGGCTCTTAAGTCATAATTTCATCTTTCCATCTCAGTTATGACTTAATGTCATAATTTCGACTTTTTGTCATAAATGGCTTCTTAAGTCATAATTTCATCTTTTCATCTCAGTTATGACTTAATGTCATAATTTCGACTTTTTGTCATAAATGGCTTCTTAAGTCATAATTTCATCTTTTCATCTCAGTTATGAGTTAATGTCATAATTTCGACTTTTTGTCATAATTGGCTCTTAAGTCATAATTTCATCTTTTCATCTCAGTTATGACAATGTCATAATTTCGACTTTTTGTCATAAATGGCTTCTTAAGTCATAATTTAATCTTTCCATCTCAGTTATGACAATGTCATAATTTCGACTTTTTGTCATAAATGGCTAAGTCATAATTTCATCTTTCCATCTCAGTTATGACTTAATGTCATAATTTCGACTTTTTGTCATAAATGGCTTCTTAAGTCATAATTTCATCTTTTCATCTCAGTTATGACTTAATGTCATAATTTCGACTTTTTGTCATAAATGGCTTCTTAAGTCATAATTTCATCTTTTCATCTCAGTTATGACTTAATGTCATAATTTCGACTTTTTGTCATAAATGGCTTCTTAAGTCATAATTTCATCTTTTCATCTCAGTTATGACTTAATGTCATAATTTCGACTTTTTGTCATAAATGGCTTCTTAAGTCATAATTTCATCTTTCCATCTCAGTTATGACTTAATGTCATAATTTCGACTTTTTGTCATAAATGGCTTCTTAAGTCATAATTTCATCTTTTCATCTCAGTTATGACTTAATGTCATAATTTCGACTTTTTGTCATAAATGGCTTCTTAAGTCATAATTTCATCTTTCCATCTCAGTTATGACTTAATGTCATAATTTCGACTTTTTGTCATAAATGGCTTCTTAAGTCATAATTTCATCTTTTCATCTCAGTTATGACTTAATGTCATAATTTCGACTTTTTGTCATAAATGGCTTCTTAAGTCATAATTTCATCTTTTCATCTCAGTTATGACTTAATGTCATAATTTCGACTTTTTGTCATAAATGGCTTCTTAAGTCATAATTTCATCTTTTCATCTCAGTTATGAGTTAATGTCATAATTTCGACTTTTTGTCATAATTGGCTCTTAAGTCATAATTTCATCTTTTCATCTCAGTTATGACAATGTCATAATTTCGACTTTTTGTCATAAATGGCTTCTTAAGTCATAATTTAATCTTTCCATCTCAGTTATGACAATGTCATAATTTCGACTTTTTGTCATAAATGGCTAAGTCATAATTTCATCTTTCCATCTCAGTTATGACTTAATGTCATAATTTCGACTTTTTGTCATAAATGGCTTCTTAAGTCATAATTTCATCTTTTCATCTCAGTTATGACTTAATGTCATAATTTCGACTTTTTGTCATAAATGGCTTCTTAAGTCATAATTTCATCTTTTCATCTCAGTTATGACTTAATGTCATAATTTCGACTTTTTGTCATAAATGGCTTCTTAAGTCATAATTTCATCTTTTCATCTCAGTTATGAGTTAATGTCATAATTTCGACTTTTTGTCATAATTGGCTCTTAAGTCATAATTTCATCTTTTCATCTCAGTTATGACTTAATGTCATAATTTCGACTTTTTGTCATAAATGGCTTCTTAAGTCATAATTTCATCTTTTCATCTCAGTTATGACTTAATGTCATAATTTCGATTTTTTTGTCATAAATGGCTTCTTAAGTCATAATTTCATCTTTTCATCTCAGTTATGACTTAATGTCATAATTTCGACTTTTTGTCATAAATGGCTTCTTAAGTCATAATTTCATCTTTTCATCTCAGTTATGACTTAATGTCATAATTTCGACTTTTTGTCATAAATGGCTTCTTAAGTCATAATTTCATCTTTTCATCTCAGTTATGACTTAATGTCATAATTTCGACTTTTTGTCATAAATGGCTTCTTAAGTCATAATTTCATCTTTTCATCTCAGTTATGACTTAATGTCATAATTTCGATTTTTTTGTCATAAATGGCTTCTTAAGTCATAATTTCATGTTTTCATCTCAGTTATGACTTAATGTCATAATTTCGACTTTTTGTCATAAATGGCTTCTTAAGTCATAATTTCATCTTTTCATCTCAGTTATGACTTAATGTCATAATTTCGACTTTTTGTCATAAATGGCTTCTTAAGTCATAATTTCATGTTTTCATCTCAGTTATGAGTTAATGTCATAATATCGACTTTTTGCCATAAATGGCTCTTAAGTCATAATTTCATCTTTTCATCTCAGTAATGACTTAATGTCATAATATCGACTTTTTGTCATAAATGGCTCTTAAGTCATAATTTCATCTTTTCATCTCAGTTATGACTTAGTCATAATTGCGACTTTTTGTCATAAATGGCTAAGTCATAATTTCATCTTTCCATCTCAGTTATGACTTAATGTCATAATTTCGACTTTTTGTCATAAATGGCTTCTTAAGTCATAATTTCATCTTTTCATCTCAGTTATGACTTAATGTCATAATTTCGACTTTTTGTCATAAATGGCTTCTTAAGTCATAATTTCATCTTTTCATCTCAGTTATGACTTAATGTCATAATTTCGACTTTTTGTCATAAATGGCTTCTTAAGTCATAATTTCATCTTTTCATCTCAGTTATGAGTTAATGTCATAATTTCGACTTTTTGTCATAATTGGCTCTTAAGTCATAATTTCATCTTTTCATCTCAGTTATGACAATGTCATAATTTCGACTTTTTGTCATAAATGGCTTCTTAAGTCATAATTTAATCTTTCCATCTCAGTTATGACAATGTCATAATTTCGACTTTTTGTCATAAATGGCTAAGTCATAATTTCATCTTTCCATCTCAGTTATGACTTAATGTCATAATTTCGACTTTTTGTCATAAATGGCTTCTTAAGTCATAATTTCATCTTTTCATCTCAGTTATGACTTAATGTCATAATTTCGACTTTTTGTCATAAATGGCTTCTTAAGTCATAATTTCATCTTTTCATCTCAGTTATGACTTAATGTCATAATTTCGACTTTTTGTCATAAATGGCTTCTTAAGTCATAATTTCATCTTTTCATCTCAGTTATGACAATGTCATAATTTCGACTTTTTGTCATAAATGGCTTCTTAAGTCATAATTTCATCTTTTCATCTCAGTTATGACTTAATGTCATAATTTCGACTTTTTGTCATAAATGGCTTCTTAAGTCATAATTTCATCTTTTCATCTCAGTTATGAGTTAATGTCATAATTTCGACTTTTTGTCATAATTGGCTCTTAAGTCATAATTTCATCTTTTCATCTCAGTTATGACAATGTCATAATTTCGACTTTTTGTCATAAATGGCTTCTTAAGTCATAATTTAATCTTTCCATCTCAGTTATGACAATGTCATAATTTCGACTTTTTGTCATAAATGGCTAAGTCATAATTTCATCTTTCCATCTCAGTTATGACTTAATGTCATAATTTCGACTTTTTGTCATAAATGGCTTCTTAAGTCATAATTTCATCTTTTCATCTCAGTTATGACTTAATGTCATAATTTCGACTTTTTGTCATAAATGGCTTCTTAAGTCATAATTTCATCTTTTCATCTCAGTTATGACTTAATGTCATAATTTCGACTTTTTGTCATAAATGGCTTCTTAAGTCATAATTTCATCTTTTCATCTCAGTTATGAGTTAATGTCATAATTTCGACTTTTTGTCATAATTGGCTCTTAAGTCATAATTTCATCTTTTCATCTCAGTTATGACTTAATGTCATAATTTCGACTTTTTGTCATAAATGGCTTCTTAAGTCATAATTTCATCTTTTCATCTCAGTTATGACTTAATGTCATAATTTCGATTTTTTTGTCATAAATGGCTCTTAAGTCATAATTTCATGTTTTCATCTCAGTTATGAGTTAATGTCATAATATCGACTTTTTGCCATAAATGGCTCTTAAGTCATAATTTCATCTTTTCATCTCAGTAATGACTTAATGTCATAATATCGACTTTTTGTCATAAATGGCTCTTAAGTCATAATTTCATCTTTTCATCTCAGTTATGACTTAGTCATAATTTCGACTTTTTGTCATAAATGGCTCTTAAGTCATAATTTCATCTTTCCATCTCAGTTATGAGTTAATGTCATAATTTCAACTTTTTGCCATAAATGGCTCTTAAGTCATAATTTCATCTTTCCATCTCAGTTATGACTTAATGTCATAATTTCGACTTTTTGTCATAAATGGCTCGTCATAATTTCATCTTTCCATCTCAGTTATGACTTAATGTCATAATTTCGACTTTTTGTCATAAATATGACTTCTTAAGTCATAATTTCATCTTTTCATCTCAGTTATGACAATGTCATAATATCGACTTTTTGCCATAAATGGCTTCTTAAGTCATAATTTCATCTTTTCATCTCAGTTATGACAGTCATAATTTTATCTTTTCATCTCAGTTATGACTTAATGTCATAATTTCGACTTTTTGTCATAAAAGGCTCTTAAGTCATAATTTCATCTTTTCATCTCAGTTATGACAATGTCATAATTTCGACTTTTTGCCATAAATGGCTCTTAAGTCATAATTTCATCTTTCCATCTCAGTTATGACTTAATGTCATAATTTCGACTTTTTGTCATAAATGGCTCTTAAGTCATAATTTCATCTTTTCATCTCAGTTATGACTTAATGTCATAATTTCGACTTTTTGTCATAAAAGGCTCTTAAGTCATAATTTCATCTTTTCATCTCAGTTATGACAATGTCATAATTTCGACTTTTTGCCATAAATGGCTCTTAAGTCATAATTTCATCTTTCCATCTCAGTTATGACTTAATGTCATAATTTCGACTTTTTGTCATAAATATGGCTTCTTAAGTCATAATTTCATCTTTCCATCTCAGTTATGACTTAATGTCATAATTGCGACTTTTTGTCATAAATGGCTCTTAAGTCATAATTTCATCTTTCCATCTCAGTTATGACTTAATGTCATAATTTCGACTTTTTGTCATAAATATGGCTTCTTAAGTCATAATTTCATCTTTTCATCTCAGTTATGACTTAATGTCATAATTTCGATTTTTTGTCATAAATGGCTCTTAAGTCATAATTTCATGTTTTCATCTCAGTTATGAGTTAATGTCATAATATCGACTTTTTGCCATAAATGGCTCTTAAGTCATAATTTCATCTTTTCATCTCAGTTATGACTTAGTCATAATTGCGACTTTTTGTCATAAATGGCTCTTAAGTCATAATTTCATCTTTCCATCTCAGTTATGAGTTAATGTCATAATTTCAACTTTTTGCCATAAATGGCTCTTAAGTCATAATTTCATCTTTCCATCTCAGTTATGACTTAATGTCATAATTTCGACTTTTTGTCATAAATGGCTCTTAAGTCATAATTTCATCTTTTCATCTCAGTTATGACTTAATGTCATAATTTCGACTTTTTGCCATAAATGGCTCTTAAGTCATAATTTCATCTTTCCATCTCAGTTATGACTTAATGTCATAATTTCGACTTTTTGTCATAAATGGCTCTTAAGTCATAATTTCATCTTTCCATCTCAGTTATGAGTTAATGTCATAATTTCAACTTTTTGCCATAAATGGCTCTTAAGTCATAATTTCATCTTTCCATCTCAGTTATGACTTAATGTCATAATTTCGACTTTTTGCCATAAATGGCTCTTAAGTCATAATTTCATCTTTCCATCTCAGTTATGACTTAATGTCATAATTTCGACTTTTTGTCATAAAAGGCTCTTAAGTCATAATTTCATCTTTTCATCTCAGTTATGACAATGTCATAATTTCGACTTTTTGCCATAAATGGCTCTTAAGTCATAATTTCATCTTTCCATCTCAGTTATGACTTAATGTCATAATTTCGACTTTTTGTCATAAATGGCTCTTAAGTCATAATTTCATCTTTTCATCTCAGTTATGACTTAATGTCATAATTTCGACTTTTTGTCATAAAAGGCTCTTAAGTCATAATTTCATCTTTTCATCTCAGTTATGACAATGTCATAATTTCGACTTTTTGCCATAAATGGCTCTTAAGTCATAATTTCATCTTTCCATCTCAGTTATGACTTAATGTCATAATTTCGACTTTTTGTCATAAATATGGCTTCTTAAGTCATAATTTCATCTTTCCATCTCAGTTATGACTTAATGTCATAATTGCGACTTTTTGTCATAAATGGCTCTTAAGTCATAATTTCATCTTTCCATCTCAGTTATGACTTAATGTCATAATTTCGACTTTTTGTCATAAATATGGCTTCTTAAGTCATAATTTCATCTTTTCATCTCAGTTATGACTTAATGTCATAATTTCGATTTTTTGTCATAAATGGCTCTTAAGTCATAATTTCATGTTTTCATCTCAGTTATGAGTTAATGTCATAATATCGACTTTTTGCCATAAATGGCTCTTAAGTCATAATTTCATCTTTTCATCTCAGTTATGACTTAGTCATAATTGCGACTTTTTGTCATAAATGGCTCTTAAGTCATAATTTCATCTTTCCATCTCAGTTATGAGTTAATGTCATAATTTCAACTTTTTGCCATAAATGGCTCTTAAGTCATAATTTCATCTTTCCATCTCAGTTATGACTTAATGTCATAATTTCGACTTTTTGTCATAAATGGCTCTTAAGTCATAATTTCATCTTTTCATCTCAGTTATGACTTAGTCATAATTGCGACTTTTTGTCATAAATGGCTCTTAAGTCATAATTTCATGTTTTCATCTCAGTTATGAGTTAATGTCATAATATCGACTTTTTGCCATAAATGGCTCTTAAGTCATAATTTCATCTTTTCATCTCAGTTATGACTTAGTCATAATTGCGACTTTTTGTCATAAATGGCTCTTAAGTCATAATTTCATCTTTCCATCTCAGTTATGAGTTAATGTCATAATTTCAACTTTTTGCCATAAATGGCTCTTAAGTCATAATTTCATCTTTCCATCTCAGTTATGACTTAATGTCATAATTTCGACTTTTTGTCATAAATGGCTCTTAAGTCATAATTTCATCTTTTCATCTCAGTTATGACTTAATGTCATAATTTCGACTTTTTGCCATAAATGGCTCTTAAGTCATAATTTCATCTTTCCATCTCAGTTATGACTTAATGTCATAATTTCGACTTTTTGTCATAAATGGCTCTTAAGTCATAATTTCATCTTTCCATCTCAGTTATGAGTTAATGTCATAATTTCAACTTTTTGCCATAAATGGCTCTTAAGTCATAATTTCATCTTTCCATCTCAGTTATGACTTAATGTCATAATTTCGACTTTTTGCCATAAATGGCTCTTAAGTCATAATTTCATCTTTCCATCTCAGTTATGACTTAATGTCATAATTTCGACTTTTTGTCATAAAAGGCTCTTAAGTCATAATTTCATCTTTTCATCTCAGTTATGACAATGTCATAATTTCGACTTTTTGCCATAAATGGCTCTTAAGTCATAATTTCATCTTTCCATCTCAGTTATGACTTAATGTCATAATTTCGACTTTTTGTCATAAATGGCTCTTAAGTCATAATTTCATCTTTTCATCTCAGTTATGACTTAATGTCATAATTTCGACTTTTTGTCATAAAAGGCTCTTAAGTCATAATTTCATCTTTTCATCTCAGTTATGACAATGTCATAATTTCGACTTTTTGCCATAAATGGCTCTTAAGTCATAATTTCATCTTTCCATCTCAGTTATGACTTAATGTCATAATTTCGACTTTTTGTCATAAATATGGCTTCTTAAGTCATAATTTCATCTTTCCATCTCAGTTATGACTTAATGTCATAATTGCGACTTTTTGTCATAAATGGCTCTTAAGTCATAATTTCATCTTTCCATCTCAGTTATGACTTAATGTCATAATTTCGACTTTTTGTCATAAATATGGCTTCTTAAGTCATAATTTCATCTTTTCATCTCAGTTATGACTTAATGTCATAATTTCGATTTTTTGTCATAAATGGCTCTTAAGTCATAATTTCATGTTTTCATCTCAGTTATGAGTTAATGTCATAATATCGACTTTTTGCCATAAATGGCTCTTAAGTCATAATTTCATCTTTTCATCTCAGTTATGACTTAGTCATAATTGCGACTTTTTGTCATAAATGGCTCTTAAGTCATAATTTCATCTTTCCATCTCAGTTATGAGTTAATGTCATAATTTCAACTTTTTGCCATAAATGGCTCTTAAGTCATAATTTCATCTTTCCATCTCAGTTATGACTTAATGTCATAATTTCGACTTTTTGTCATAAATGGCTCTTAAGTCATAATTTCATCTTTTCATCTCAGTTATGACTTAGTCATAATTGCGACTTTTTGTCATAAATGGCTCTTAAGTCATAATTTCATCTTTTCATCTCAGTTATGACTTAGTCATAATTTTGACTTTTTGTCATAAATGGCTCTTAAGTCATAATTTCATCTTTCCATCTCAGTTATGAGTTAATGTCATAATTTCAACTTTTTGCCATAAATGGCTCTTAAGTCATAATTTCATCTTTCCATCTCAGTTATGAGTTAATGTCATAATTTCAACTTTTTGCCATAAATAGCTCTTAAGTCATAATTTCATCTTTCCATCTCAGTTATGACTTAATGTCATAATTTCGACTTTTTGTCATAAATGGCTCGTCATAATTTCATCTTTTCATCTCAGTTATGACTTAATGTCATAATTTTGACTTTTTGCCATAAATGGCTTCTTAAGGCATAATTTCATGTTTTCATCTCAGTTATGACAGTCATCATTTCGACTTTTTGTCATAAATGGCTCTTAAGTCATAATTTCATCTGTTCATCTCAGTTATGACTTAATGTCATAATTTCGACTTTTTGTCATAAATGGCTCTTAAGTCATAATTTCATCTTTTCATCTCAGTTATGACAATGTCATAATATCGACTTTTTGCCATAAATGGCTTCTTAAGTCATAATTTCATCTTTTCATCTCAGTTATGACAGTCATAATTTCATCTTTTCATCTCAGTTATGACTTAATGTCATAATTTCGACTTTTTGTCATAAAAGGCTCTTAAGTCATAATTTCATCTTTTCATCTCAGTTATGACAATGTCATAATTTCGACTTTTTGTCATAAATGGCTCTTAAGTCATAATTTCATCTTTCCATCTCAGTTATGACTTAATGTCATAATTTCGACTTTTTGTCATAAATGGCTCTTAAGTCATAATTTCATCTTTTCATCTCAGTTATGACTTAATGTCATAATTTCGACTTTTTGTCATAAAAGGCTCTTAAGTCATAATTTCATCTTTTCATCTCAGTTATGACTTAATGTCATAATTTCGACTTTTTGTCATAAAAGGCTCTTAAGTCATAATTTCATCTTTTCATCTCAGTTATGACTTAATGTCATAATTTCGACTTTTTGTCATAAATGGCTCTTAAGTCATAATTTCATCTTTCCATCTCAGTTATGACTTAATGTCATAATTTCGACTTTTTGTCATAAATGGCTCTTAAGTCATAATTTCATCTTTTCATCTCAGTTATGACTTAATGTCATAATTTCGACTTTTTGTCATAAAAGGCTCTTAAGTCATAATTTCATCTTTTCATCTCAGTTATGACAATGTCATAATTTCGACTTTTTGTCATAAATGGCTTCTTAAGTCATAATTTCATCTTTTCATCTCAGTTATGACTTAATGTCATAATTGCGACTTTTTGTCATAAAAGGCTCTTAAGTCATAATTTCATCTTTTCATCTCAGTTATGACAATGTCATAATTTCGACTTTTTGTCATAAATGGCTTCTTAAGTCATAATTTCATCTTTCCATCTCAGTTATGACTTAATGTCATAATTTCGACTTTTTGTCATAAAAGGCTCTTAAGTCATAATTTCATCTTTTCATCTCAGTTATGACAGTCATAATTTCGACTTTTTGTCATAAATGGCTCTTAAGTCATAATTTCATCTTTCCATCTCAGTTATGACTTAATGTCATAATTTCGATTTTTTGTCATAAAAGGCTCTTAAGTCATAATTTCATCTTTTCATCTCAGTTATGAGTTAATGTCATAATATCGACTTTTTGCCATAAATGGCTCTTAAGTCATAATTTCATCTTTCCATCTCAGTAATGACTTAATGTCATAATTTCGACTTTTTGTCATAAATGGCTCTTAAGTCATAATTTCATCTTTCCATCTCAGTTATGAGTTAATGTCATAATTTCAACTTTTTGTCATAAATGGCTCAAGTCATAATTTCATCTTTTCATCTCAGTTATGACTTAATGTCATAATATCGACTTTTTGCCATAAATGGCTCTTAAGTCATAATTTCATCTTTCCATCTCAGTAATGACTTAATGTCATAATTTCGACTTTTTGTCATAAATGGCTCTTAAGTCATCATTTCATCTTTCCATCTCAGTTATGACTTAATGTCATAATTTCGACTTTTTGTCATAAATGGCTCAAGTCATAATTTCATCTTTTCATCTCAGTTATGACTTAATGTCATAATTTTGACTTTTTGTCATAAATGGCTCTTAAGTCATAATTTCATCTTTCCATCTCAGTTATGACTTAATGTCATAATTTCGACTTTTTGTCATAAATGGCTCTTAAGTCATAATTTCATCTTTCCATCTCAGTTATGAGTTAATGTCATAATTTCAACTTTTTGCCATAAATGGCTCTTAAGTCATAATTTCATCTTTCCATCTCAGTTATGACTTAATGTCATAATTTCGACTTTTTGTCATAAATGGCTCAAGTCATAATTTCATCTTTTCATCTCAGTTATGACTTAATGTCATAATTTTGACTTTTTGTCATAAATGGCTTCTTAAGTCATAATTTCATCTTTCCATCTCAGTTATGACAGTCATAATTTCGACTTTTTGCCATAAATGGCTTCTTAAGTCATAATTTCATCTTTCCATCTCAGTTATGACAATGTCATAATTTCGACTTTTTGTCATAAATGGCTTCTTAAGGCATAATTTCATGTTTTCAGCTCAGTTATGACAGTCATCATTTCGACTTTTTGTCATAAATGGCTTCTTAAGTCATAATTTCATCTTTCCATCTCAGTTATGACAGTCATAATTTCGACTTTTTGCCATAAATGGCTTCTTAAGTCATAATTTCATCTTTCCATCTCAGTTATGACTTAATGTCATAATTTCGACTTTTTGTCATAAATGGCTCTTAAGTCATAATTTCATCTTTTCATCTCAGTTATGAGTTAATGTCATAATTTCGACTTTTTGTCATAAAAGGCTCTTAAGTCATAATTTCATCTTTTCATCTCAGTTATGACAATGTCATAATTTCGACTTTTTGCCATAAATGGCTCTTAAGTCATAATTTCATCTTTCCATCTCAGTTATGACTTAATGTCATAATTTCGACTTTTTGTCATAAATATGGCTTCTTAAGTCATAATTTCATCTTTCCATCTCAGTTATGACTTAATGTCATAATTTCGACTTTTTGTCATAAATGGCTCTTAAGTCATAATTTCATCTTTTCATCTCAGTTATGACTTAATGTCATAATTGCGACTTTTTGTCATAAATGGCTCTTAAGTCATAATTTCATCTTTCCATCTCAGTTATGACTTAATGTCATAATTTCGACTTTTTGTCATAAATATGGCTTCTTAAGTCATAATTTCATCTTTTCATCTCAGTTATGACTTAATGTCATAATTTCGATTTTTTGTCATAAATGGCTCTTAAGTCATAATTTCATGTTTTCATCTCAGTTATGAGTTAATGTCATAATATCGACTTTTTGCCATAAATGGCTCTTAAGTCATAATTTCATCTTTTCATCTCAGTTATGACTTAGTCATAATTGCGACTTTTTGTCATAAATGGCTCTTAAGTCATAATTTCATCTTTCCATCTCAGTTATGAGTTAATGTCATAATTTCAACTTTTTGCCATAAATGGCTCTTAAGTCATAATTTCATCTTTCCATCTCAGTTATGACTTAATGTCATAATTTCGACTTTTTGTCATAAATGGCTCTTAAGTCATAATTTCATCTTTTCATCTCAGTTATGACTTAGTCATAATTGCGACTTTTTGTCATAAATGGCTCTTAAGTCATAATTTCATCTTTTCATCTCAGTTATGACTTAGTCATAATTTTGACTTTTTGTCATAAATGGCTCTTAAGTCATAATTTCATCTTTCCATCTCAGTTATGAGTTAATGTCATAATTTCAACTTTTTGCCATAAATGGCTCTTAAGTCATAATTTCATCTTTCCATCTCAGTTATGAGTTAATGTCATAATTTCAACTTTTTGCCATAAATAGCTCTTAAGTCATAATTTCATCTTTCCATCTCAGTTATGACTTAATGTCATAATTTCGACTTTTTGTCATAAATGGCTCAAGTCATAATTTCATCTTTTCATCTCAGTTATGACTTAATGTCATAATTTTGACTTTTTGCCATAAATGGCTTCTTAAGGCATAATTTCATGTTTTCATCTCAGTTATGAGTTAATGTCATAATTTCGACTTTTTGTCATAAATGGCTCTTAAGTCATAATTTCATCTTTCCATCTCAGTTATGAGTTAATGTCATAATTTCAACTTTTTGCCATAAATAGCTCTTAAGTCATAATTTCATCTTTCCATCTCAGTTATGACTTAATGTCATAATTTCGACTTTTTGTCATAAATGGCTCTTAAGTCATAATTTCATCTGTTCATCTCAGTTATGACAATGTCATAATATCGACTTTTTGCCATAAATGGCTTCTTAAGTCATAATTTCATCTTTTCATCTCAGTTATGACAGTCATAATTTCATCTTTTCATCTCAGTTATGACTTAATGTCATAATTTCGACTTTTTGTCATAAAAGGCTCTTAAGTCATAATTTCATCTTTTCATCTCAGTTATGACAATGTCATAATTTCGACTTTTTGCCATAAATGGCTCTTAAGTCATAATTTCATCTTTCCATCTCAGTTATGACTTAATGTCATAATTTCGACTTTTTGTCATAAATGGCTCTTAAGTCATAATTTCATCTTTTCATCTCAGTTATGACTTAATGTCATAATTTCGACTTTTTGTCATAAAAGGCTCTTAAGTCATAATTTCATCTTTTCATCTCAGTTATGACTTAATGTCATAATTTCGACTTTTTGTCATAAAAGGCTCTTAAGTCATAATTTCATGTTTTCATCTCAGTTATGACAGTCATCATTTCGACTTTTTGTCATAAATGGCTCTTAAGTCATAATTTCATCTGTTCATCTCAGTTATGACTTAATGTCATAATTTCGACTTTTTGTCATAAATGGCTCTTAAGTCATAATTTCATCTTTTCATCTCAGTTATGACAATGTCATAATATCGACTTTTTGCCATAAATGGCTTCTTAAGTCATAATTTCATCTTTTCATCTCAGTTATGACAGTCATAATTTCATCTTTTCATCTCAGTTATGACTTAATGTCATAATTTCGACTTTTTGTCATAAAAGGCTCTTAAGTCATAATTTCATCTTTTCATCTCAGTTATGACAATGTCATAATTTCGACTTTTTGTCATAAATGGCTCTTAAGTCATAATTTCATCTTTCCATCTCAGTTATGACTTAATGTCATAATTTCGACTTTTTGTCATAAATGGCTCTTAAGTCATAATTTCATCTTTTCATCTCAGTTATGACTTAATGTCATAATTTCGACTTTTTGTCATAAAAGGCTCTTAAGTCATAATTTCATCTTTTCATCTCAGTTATGACTTAATGTCATAATTTCGACTTTTTGTCATAAAAGGCTCTTAAGTCATAATTTCATCTTTTCATCTCAGTTATGACTTAATGTCATAATTTCGACTTTTTGTCATAAATGGCTCTTAAGTCATAATTTCATCTTTCCATCTCAGTTATGACTTAATGTCATAATTTCGACTTTTTGTCATAAATGGCTCTTAAGTCATAATTTCATCTTTTCATCTCAGTTATGACTTAATGTCATAATTTCGACTTTTTGTCATAAAAGGCTCTTAAGTCATAATTTCATCTTTTCATCTCAGTTATGACAATGTCATAATTTCGACTTTTTGTCATAAATGGCTTCTTAAGTCATAATTTCATGTTTTCATCTCAGTTATGACTTAATGTCATAATTGCGACTTTTTGTCATAAATGGCTCTTAAGTCATAATTTCATCTTTCCATCTCAGTTATGACTTAATGTCATAATTTCGACTTTTTGTCATAAAAGGCTCTTAAGTCATAATTTCATCTTTTCATCTCAGTTATGACAGTCATAATTTCGACTTTTTGTCATAAATGGCTCTTAAGTCATAATTTCATCTTTCCATCTCAGTTATGACTTAATGTCATAATTTCGATTTTTTGTCATAAAAGGCTCTTAAGTCATAATTTCATCTTTTCATCTCAGTTATGAGTTAATGTCATAATATCGACTTTTTGTCATAAATGGCTCTTAAGTCATAATTTCATCTTTTCATCTCAGTTATGACTTAATGTCATAATTTCGATTTTTTGTCATAAAAGGCTCTTAAGTCATAATTTCATCTTTCCATCTCAGTAATGACTTAATGTCATAATTTCGACTTTTTGTCATAAATGGCTCTTAAGTCATAATTTCATCTTTCCATCTCAGTTATGAGTTAATGTCATAATTTCAACTTTTTGTCATAAATGGCTCAAGTCATAATTTCATCTTTTCATCTCAGTTATGACAGTCATAATTTCGACTTTTTGTCATAAAAGGCTCTTAAGTCATAATTTCATCTTTTCATCTCAGTTATGACTTAATGTCATAATTTCGACTTTTTGTCATAAATGGCTCTTAAGTCATAATTTCATCTTTTCATCTCAGTTATAACAGTCATAATTTCGACTTTTTGTCATAAATGGCTCTTAAGTCATAATTTCATCTTTCCATCTCAGTAATGACTTAATGTCATAATTTCGACTTTTTGTCATAAATGGCTCTTAAGTCATCATTTCATCTTTCCATCTCAGTTATGACTTAATGTCATAATTTCGACTTTTTGTCATAAATGGCTCAAGTCATAATTTCATCTTTTCATCTCAGTTATGACTTAATGTCATAATTTTGACTTTTTGTCATAAATGGCTCTTAAGTCATAATTTCATCTTTCCATCTCAGTTATGACTTAATGTCATAATTTCGACTTTTTGTCATAAATGGCTCTTAAGTCATAATTTCATCTTTCCATCTCAGTTATGAGTTAATGTCATAATTTCAACTTTTTGCCATAAATGGCTCTTAAGTCATAATTTCATCTTTCCATCTCAGTTATGACTTAATGTCATAATTTCGACTTTTTGTCATAAATGGCTCAAGTCATAATTTCATCTTTTCATCTCAGTTATGACTTAATGTCATAATTTTGACTTTTTGTCATAAATGGCTTCTTAAGTCATAATTTCATCTTTCCATCTCAGTTATGACAGTCATAATTTCGACTTTTTGCCATAAATGGCTTCTTAAGTCATAATTTCATCTTTCCATCTCAGTTATGACAATGTCATAATTTCGACTTTTTGTCATAAATGGCTTCTTAAGGCATAATTTCATGTTTTCAGCTCAGTTATGACAGTCATCATTTCGACTTTTTGTCATAAATGGCTTCTTAAGTCATAATTTCATCTTTCCATCTCAGTTATGACAGTCATAATTTCGACTTTTTGCCATAAATGGCTTCTTAAGTCATAATTTCATCTTTCCATCTCAGTTATGACTTAATGTCATAATTTCGACTTTTTGTCATAAATGGCTCTTAAGTCATAATTTCATCTTTTCATCTCAGTTATGACTTAATGTCATAATTTCGACTTTTTGTCATAAAAGGCTCTTAAGTCATAATTTCATCTTTTCATCTCAGTTATGACTTAATGTCATAATTTCGACTTTTTGTCATAAAAGGCTCTTAAGTCATAATTTCATCTTTTCATCTCAGTTATGACAATGTCATAATTTCGACTTTTTGCCATAAATGGCTCTTAAGTCATAATTTCATCTTTCCATCTCAGTTATGACTTAATGTCATAATTTCGACTTTTTGTCATAAATATGGCTTCTTAAGTCATAATTTCATCTTTCCATCTCAGTTATGACTTAATGTCATAATTTCGACTTTTTGTCATAAATGGCTCTTAAGTCATAATTTCATCTTTTCATCTCAGTTATGACTTAATGTCATAATTGCGACTTTTTGTCATAAATGGCTCTTAAGTCATAATTTCATCTTTCCATCTCAGTTATGACTTAATGTCATAATTTCGACTTTTTGTCATAAATATGGCTTCTTAAGTCATAATTTCATCTTTTCATCTCAGTTATGACTTAATGTCATAATTTCGATTTTTTGTCATAAATGGCTCTTAAGTCATAATTTCATGTTTTCATCTCAGTTATGAGTTAATGTCATAATATCGACTTTTTGCCATAAATGGCTCTTAAGTCATAATTTCATCTTTTCATCTCAGTTATGACTTAGTCATAATTGCGACTTTTTGTCATAAATGGCTCTTAAGTCATAATTTCATCTTTCCATCTCAGTTATGAGTTAATGTCATAATTTCAACTTTTTGCCATAAATGGCTCTTAAGTCATAATTTCATCTTTCCATCTCAGTTATGACTTAATGTCATAATTTCGACTTTTTGTCATAAATGGCTCTTAAGTCATAATTTCATCTTTTCATCTCAGTTATGACTTAGTCATAATTGCGACTTTTTGTCATAAATGGCTCTTAAGTCATAATTTCATCTTTTCATCTCAGTTATGACTTAGTCATAATTTTGACTTTTTGTCATAAATGGCTCTTAAGTCATAATTTCATCTTTCCATCTCAGTTATGAGTTAATGTCATAATTTCAACTTTTTGCCATAAATGGCTCTTAAGTCATAATTTCATCTTTCCATCTCAGTTATGAGTTAATGTCATAATTTCAACTTTTTGCCATAAATAGCTCTTAAGTCATAATTTCATCTTTCCATCTCAGTTATGACTTAATGTCATAATTTCGACTTTTTGTCATAAATGGCTCAAGTCATAATTTCATCTTTTCATCTCAGTTATGACTTAATGTCATAATTTTGACTTTTTGCCATAAATGGCTTCTTAAGGCATAATTTCATGTTTTCATCTCAGTTATGACAGTCATCATTTCGACTTTTTGTCATAAATGGCTCTTAAGTCATAATTTCATCTGTTCATCTCAGTTATGACTTAATGTCATAATTTCGACTTTTTGTCATAAATGGCTCTTAAGTCATAATTTCATCTTTTCATCTCAGTTATGACAATGTCATAATATCGACTTTTTGCCATAAATGGCTTCTTAAGTCATAATTTCATCTTTTCATCTCAGTTATGACAGTCATAATTTCATCTTTTCATCTCAGTTATGACTTAATGTCATAATTTCGACTTTTTGTCATAAAAGGCTCTTAAGTCATAATTTCATCTTTTCATCTCAGTTATGACAATGTCATAATTTCGACTTTTTGCCATAAATGGCTCTTAAGTCATAATTTCATCTTTCCATCTCAGTTATGACTTAATGTCATAATTTCGACTTTTTGTCATAAATGGCTCTTAAGTCATAATTTCATCTTTTCATCTCAGTTATGACTTAATGTCATAATTTCGACTTTTTGTCATAAAAGGCTCTTAAGTCATAATTTCATCTTTTCATCTCAGTTATGACTTAATGTCATAATTTCGACTTTTTGTCATAAAAGGCTCTTAAGTCATAATTTCATCTTTTCATCTCAGTTATGACTTAATGTCATAATTTCGACTTTTTGTCATAAATGGCTCTTAAGTCATAATTTCATCTTTCCATCTCAGTTATGACTTAATGTCATAATTTCGACTTTTTGTCATAAATGGCTCTTAAGTCATAATTTCATCTTTTCATCTCAGTTATGACTTAATGTCATAATTTCGACTTTTTGTCATAAAAGGCTCTTAAGTCATAATTTCATCTTTTCATCTCAGTTATGACAATGTCATAATTTCGACTTTTTGTCATAAATGGCTTCTTAAGTCATAATTTCATGTTTTCATCTCAGTTATGACTTAATGTCATAATTGCGACTTTTTGTCATAAATGGCTCTTAAGTCATAATTTCATCTTTCCATCTCAGTTATGACTTAATGTCATAATTTCGACTTTTTGTCATAAAAGGCTCTTAAGTCATAATTTCATCTTTTCATCTCAGTTATGACAGTCATAATTTCGACTTTTTGTCATAAATGGCTCTTAAGTCATAATTTCATCTTTCCATCTCAGTTATGACTTAATGTCATAATTTCGATTTTTTGTCATAAAAGGCTCTTAAGTCATAATTTCATCTTTTCATCTCAGTTATGAGTTAATGTCATAATATCGACTTTTTGCCATAAATGGCTCTTAAGTCATAATTTCATCTTTCCATCTCAGTAATGACTTAATGTCATAATTTCGACTTTTTGTCATAAATGGCTCTTAAGTCATAATTTCATCTTTCCATCTCAGTTATGAGTTAATGTCATAATTTCAACTTTTTGTCATAAATGGCTCAAGTCATAATTTCATCTTTTCATCTCAGTTATGACTTAATGTCATAATATCGACTTTTTGCCATAAATGGCTCTTAAGTCATAATTTCATCTTTCCATCTCAGTAATGACTTAATGTCATAATTTCGACTTTTTGTCATAAATGGCTCTTAAGTCATCATTTCATCTTTCCATCTCAGTTATGACTTAATGTCATAATTTCGACTTTTTGTCATAAATGGCTCAAGTCATAATTTCATCTTTTCATCTCAGTTATGACTTAATGTCATTTTGACTTTTTGTCATAAATGGCTCTTAAGTCATAATTTCATCTTTCCATCTCAGTTATGACTTAATGTCATAATTTCGACTTTTTGTCATAAATGGCTCTTAAGTCATAATTTCATCTTTCCATCTCAGTTATGAGTTAATGTCATAATTTCAACTTTTTGCCATAAATGGCTCTTAAGTCATAATTTCATCTTTCCATCTCAGTTATGACTTAATGTCATAATTTCGACTTTTTGTCATAAATGGCTCAAGTCATAATTTCATCTTTTCATCTCAGTTATGACTTAATGTCATAATTTTGACTTTTTGTCATAAATGGCTCTTAAGTCATAATTTCATCTTTCCATCTCAGTTATGACAGTCATAATTTCGACTTTTTGTCATAAATGGCTTCTTAAGTCATAATTTCATCTTTCCATCTCAGTTATGACAGTCATAATTTCGACTTTTTGCCATAAATGGCTTCTTAAGTCATAATTTCATCTTTCCATCTCAGTTATGACAATGTCATAATTTCGACTTTTTGTCATAAATGGCTTCTTAAGGCATAATTTCATGTTTTCAGCTCAGTTATGACAGTCATCATTTCGACTTTTTGTCATAAATGGCTTCTTAAGTCATAATTTCATGTTTTCATCTCAGTTATGACTTAATGTCATAATATCGACTTTTTGTCATAAATATGGCTTCTTAAGTCATAATTTCATCTTTTCATCTCAGTTATGACTTAATGTCATAATTTCGACTTTTTGTCATAAATGGCTCTTAAGTCATAACTTCATCTTTTCATCTCAGTTATGACAATGTCATAATTTCGACTTTTTGTCATAAATGGCTTCTTAAGTCATAATTTCATGTTTTCATCTCAGTTATGACTTAATGTCATAATATCGACTTTTTGCCATAAATGGCTCTTAAGTCATAATTTCATCTTTTCATCTCAGTTATGACAGTCATAATTTCGACTTTTTGTCATAAATGGCTCTTAAGTCATAATTTCATCTTTCCATCTCAGTTATGACTTAGTCATAATTTCGACTTTTTGCCATAAATGGCTCTTAAGTCATAATTTCATCTTTCCATCTCAGTTATGACTTAATGTCATAATTTCGACTTTTGTCATAAATGGCTCTTAAGTCATAATTTCATCTGTTCATCTCAGTTATGACTTAATGTCATAATTTCGACTTTTTGTCATAATGGCTCTTAAGTCATAATTTCATCTTTTCATCTCAGTTATGACAATGTCATAATATCGACTTTTTGCCATAAATGGCTTCTTAAGTCATAATTTCATCTTTTCATCTCAGTTATGACAGTCATAATTTCATCTTTTCATCTCAGTTATGACTTAATGTCATAATTTCGACTTTTTGTCATAAAAGGCTCTTAAGTCATAATTTCATCTTTTCATCTCAGTTATGACTTAGTCATAATTGCGACTTTTTGTCATAAATGGCTCTTAAGTCATAATTTCATCTTTCCATCTCAGTTATGAGTTAATGTCATAATTTCAACTTTTTGCCATAAATGGCTCTTAAGTCATAATTTCATCTTTCCATCTCAGTTATGACTTAATGTCATAATTTCGACTTTTGTCATAAATGGCTCTTAAGTCATAATTTCATCTTTTCATCTCAGTTATGACTTAGTCATAATTGCGACTTTTTGTCATAAATGGCTCTTAAGTCATAATTTCATCTTTCCATCTCAGTTATGAGTTAATGTCATAATTTCAACTTTTTGCCATAAATGGCTCTTAAGTCATAATTTCATCTTTCCATCTCAGTTATGAGTTAATGTCATAATTTCAACTTTTTGCCATAAATAGCTCTTAAGTCATAATTTCATCTTTCCATCTCAGTTATGACTTAATGTCATAATTTCGACTTTTTGTCATAAATGGCTCAAGTCATAATTTCATCTTTTCATCTCAGTTATGACTTAATGTCATAATTTTGACTTTTTGCCATAAATGGCTTCTTAAGGCATAATTTCATGTTTTCATCTCAGTTATGACAGTCATCATTTCGACTTTTTGTCATAAATGGCTCTTAAGTCATAATTTCATCTGTTCATCTCAGTTATGACTTAATGTCATAATTTCGACTTTTTGTCATAAATGGCTCTTAAGTCATAATTTCATCTTTTCATCTCAGTTATGACAATGTCATAATATCGACTTTTTGCCATAAATGGCTTCTTAAGTCATAATTTCATCTTTTCATCTCAGTTATGACAGTCATAATTTCATCTTTTCATCTCAGTTATGACTTAATGTCATAATTTCGACTTTTTGTCATAAAAGGCTCTTAAGTCATAATTCATCTTTTCATCTCAGTTATGACAATGTCATAATTTCGACTTTTGCCATAAATGGCTCTTAAGTCATAATTTCATCTTTCCATCTCAGTTATGACTTAATGTCATAATTTCGACTTTTTGTCATAAATGGCTCTTAAGTCATAATTTCATCTTTTCATCTCAGTTATGACTTAATGTCATAATTTCGACTTTTTGTCATAAAAGGCTCTTAGTCATAATTTCATCTTTTCATCTCAGTTATGACTTAATGTCATAATTCGACTTTTGTCATAAAAGGCTCTTAAGTCATAATTTCATCTTTTCATCTCAGTTATGACTTAATGTCATAATTCGACTTTTTGTCATAAATGGCTCTTAAGTCATAATTTCATCTTTCCATCTCAGTTATGACTTAATGTCATAATTTCGACTTTTTGTCATAAATGGCTCTTAAGTCATAATTTCATCTTTTCATCTCAGTTATGACTTAATGTCATAATTTCGACTTTTTGTCATAAAAGCTCTTAAGTCATAATTTCATCTTTTCATCTCAGTTATGACAATGTCATAATTTCGACTTTTTGTCATAAATGGCTTCTTAAGTCATAATTTCATGTTTTCATCTCAGTTATGACTTAATGTCATAATTGCGACTTTTGTCATAAATGGCTCTTAAGTCATAATTTCATCTTTCCATCTCAGTTATGACTTAATGTCATAATTTCGACTTTTTGTCAT
>JBBBJY010000202.1:0-33531 GCA_039654625.1 Rhinogobio ventralis | reverse complement strand
ACTTACTTTACTATACATATCCATTGACTTTCCTTATGATACCCATTACTAGCCAAAATTTCCATGAAAGTTTTGTTTAAAAAAAAAGTTTTAAGTATTTTTTTTTTCTATTTAAAAAAAAAAAAATTCATGTTATGGCTGTACAGAAGTCTATATTTGACCTACTGAACATATTTTTGGTCCAAGAGACCTTAAACACTAACTTACTATACATACTCATTTGCTTCTGTTCTGATTCCCTTTACTAGCCAAAAGTTCCACGAAAGGTGTTTTTAAAGGTTTTTCAAAGTTTTTTTTAATATTTTTTAATTTTTTTACATGTTATGGCTGAACAGAAGTCCATATTTGACCTACTGAACACATTTTTGGTCCAAAGGAACTTAAACACTAACTTACTATACACACTCATTGACTTCCCTTATGATTCCCATTTCTAGCCAAAAGTTCCACAAAAGTATTTTTATTTTATTTTATTTTTTTACATGTTATAGCTGAACAGAAGTCCATATTTGACCTACTGAACATATTTTTGAAACAAGAGTCCTTAAACACTAACTTACTATACATACTTATTGACTTCCCTTATGATTCCCTTTACTATCCAAAAGTTCCACAAAAGTTTTTTTGAAAGTTTTTTTTAAAGGTTTTTTTTATTTTTATTTTATTTTTTATTTTTTATATGTTATGGCTGTACAGAAGTCCATATTTGACCTACTGAACATATTTTTGGTCCAAGAGTCCTTAAACACTAACTTACTCTACATACTCATTGACTACCCTTCTGATTCCCTTTACTAGCCAGAAAATATTTTTGGTCCAAGAGTTTTAGCCAAAAGTTCCACGAAAGGTTTTTTAAAGTTTTTTTTAAAGTTTTAAAATTTTTAAAAAAAGTTTTACATGTTATGGCTGTACAGAAGTCCATTTTTGACCTATTGAAAATGTTTTGGTCCAAGAGACCTTAAACACTAGCTTACTATACATACTCATTGACTTCTGTTCTGATTCCCTTTACTAGCCAGAAAAAAATTTTGGTCCAAGAGTTTTAGCCAAACGTTCCACAATAGGTTTTTTAAAGTTTTTTACATGCTATGGCTGTACAGAAGTCCATATTTGACCTACTGAACATATTTTTGGCCCAAGAGACCTTAAACACTAACTTACTATATATACTCATTGACTTCCCTTCTGATTCCCTTTACTAACCAAAAGTTCCACAAAAGGTTTTTTAAAGGTTATTTTAAAGTTTTTTTTATTTTATTTTTTTCATTTTTTACGTTATGGTTGTACAGAAGTCCATATTTGACCTACTGAACATATTTTTGGTCCAAGAGACCTTAAACACTAACTTACTATACATACTCATTGACTTCCCTTCTGATTCCCTTTACTAGCCAAAAGTTCCACAAAAGCGTTTCTTTTAAGTTTTTTTAACGTTTTTTTTTTTTAATTATTATTATTTTTTAGTTTGTATATGTTATGGCTGTATAGAAGTCCATATTTGACCTACTGAACATATTTTTGGCCCAAGAGACCTTAAACACTAACTTACTATACATACTCATTGACTTCCTTTCTGATTCCCTTTACTAGCCAAAAGTTCCACAAGAGGGTTTTTTTTTAAGTTTTTTTAAAGTTTTTTTTTAATAATTATTATTATTTTTTAGTTTGTATATGTTATGGCTGTACAGAAGTCCATATTTGACCTACTGAACATATTTTTGGCCCAAGAGACCTTAAACACTAACTTACTATACATGCTCATTGACTTCCCTTCTGATTCCCTTTACTAACCAAAAGTTCCACAAAAGGTTTTTTAAAGGTTATTTTAAATTTTTTTTTATTTTATTTTTTTCATTTTTTACATGTTATGGTTGTACAGAAGTCCATATTTGACCTACTGAACATATTTTTGGTCCAAGAGACCTTAAACACTAACTTACTATACATACTCATTGACTTCCCTTCTGATTCCCTTTACTAACCAAAAGTTCCACGAAAGGTTTTTTTAAAGTTTATTTTAAAGTTTTTTATTTTTTTTATTTTGTACATGTTAGGGCTGTACAGAAGTCCATATTTGACCTACTGAACATATTTTTGTTCCAAGAGACCTTAAACACTAACTTACTATACATACTCATTGACTTCCCTTCTGATTCCCTTTACTAGCCAAAAGTTCCACAAAAGGGTTTCTTTTAAGTTTTTTTAAAGTTTTTTTTTTTAATTATTATTTTTTTTTAGTTTTTATATGTTATGGCTGTACAGAAGTCCATATTTGACCTACTGAACATATTTTTGTTCCAAGAGACCTTAAACACTAACTTACTATACATACTCATTGACTTCCCTTCTGATTCCCTTTACTAACCAAAAGTTCCACGAAAGGTTTTTTAAAGGTTTTAAAAAAATAGCCAAAAGTTCCACAAAAGGGTTTCTTTTAAGTTTTTTTTAAAGTTTTTTATTTTTATTTTTATTTTGTACATGTTAGGGCTGTACAGAAGTCCATATTTGACCTACTGAACATATTTTTGGCCCAAGACACCTTAAACACTAACTTACTATACATACTCATTGACTTCCCTTTTTTTTAAAGTTTTTTATTTTTTTTAATTTTTTTTTTTATTTCTTACATGTTATGGCTGTATAGAAGTTTTACAGAGTCCTTAAACACTAACTTACTATACATACTCATTGAATTCCCTTTTGATTCCCTTTAATCGCCAAAAGTTCCACAAAAGGTTTTTTTTTAAATGTTTTTTTTAAGTTTTTTTTCTTTTAAGGTTTTTGAAAAAAAAAAAAAAAAAATTTTAATGTTATTTTTTTCACATGTTATGGCTGTACAGAAGTCTATATTTGACCTACTGAACATATTTTTGGTCCAAGAGACCTTAAACACTAACTTACTATACATACTCATTGACTTCCCTTCTGATTCCTTTTACTAGCCAAAAGTTCCACAAAAGGGTTTCAAGTTTTTTTTAAGTTTTTTTTTTTTTAATTATTTTTTTTTTTTAGTTTGTATATGTTATGGCTGTACAGAAGTCCATATTTGACCTACTGAATATATTTTTGGCCCAAGAGTCCTTAAACACTAACTTACTATATATAATCATTGGCTTCCCTTCTGATTCCCTTTACTAACCAAAAGTTCCACAAAAGGTTTTTTAAAGGTTATTTTAAAGTTTTTTTTATTTTACTTTTTTCATTTTTTACATGTTATGGTTGTACAGAAGTCCATATTTGACCTACTGAACATATTTTTGGTCCAAAGGACCTTAAACACTAACTTACTATACACACTCATTGACTTCCCTTATGATTCCCATTTCTAGCCAAAAGTTCCACAAAAGTATTTTTATTTTATTTTATTTTTTTACATGTTATAGCTGAACAGAAGTCCATATTTGACCTACTGAACATATTTTTGAACCAAGAGTCCTTAAACACTAACTTACTATACATACTTATTGACTTCCCTTATGATTCCCTTTACTATCCAAAAGTTCCACAAAAGTTTTTTTGAAAGTTTTTTTTAAAAGTTTTTTTTATTTTTATTTTATTTTTTATTTTTTATATGTTATGGCTGTACAGAAGTCCATATTTGACCTATTGAAAATATTTTTGGTCCAAGAGACCTTAAACACTAACTTACTATACATACTCATTAACTTCCCTTCTGATTCCCTTTACTAACCAAAAGTTCCACAAAAGGTTTTTAAAGGTTATTTTAAAGTTTTTTTTATTTTATTTTATTTTATTTTTTTACATGTTATAGCTGAACAGAAGTCCATATTTGACCTACTGAACATATTTTTGAACCAAGAGTCCTTAAACACTAACTTACTATACATACTTATTGACTTCCCTTATGATTCCCTTTACTATCCAAAAGTTCCACAAAAGTTTTTTTGAAAGTTTTTTTTAAAAGTTTTTTTTATTTTTATTTTATTTTTTATTTTTTATATGTTATGGCTGTACAGAAGTCCATATTTGACCTATTGAAAATATTTTTGGTCCAAGAGACCTTAAACACTAGCTTACTATACATACTCATTGACTTCTGTTCTAATTCCCTTTACTAGCCAGAAAATATTTTTGGTCCAAGAGTTTTAGCCAAACGTTCCACGAAAGGTTTTTTAAAGTTTTTTACATGCTATGGCTGTACAGAAGTCCATATTTGACCTACTGAACATATTTTTGGCCCAAGAGACCTTATACACTAACTTACTATACATACTCATTAACTTCAATTCCGATTCCCTTTACTAACCAAAAGTTCCACAAAAGGTTTTTAAAGGTTATTTTAAAGTTTTTTTTATTTTATTTTTTTCATTTTTTACATGTTATGGTTGTACAGAAGTCCATATTTGACCTACTGAAAATATTTTTGGTCCAAGAGACCTTAAACACTAACTTACTATACATACTCATTGACTTCCCTTCTGATTCCATTTACTAGCCAAAAGTTCCACAAAAGGTTTTCTTTTAAGTTTTTTTAAAGTTTTATTTTTTAATTTTTTATTTTTTTTTATTTTTTATATGTTATGGCTGTACAGAAGTCCATATTTGACCTACTGAACATATTTTTGGTCCAAGAGACCTTAAACACTAACTTACTATACATACTTATTTGCGTCTGTTCTGATTCCCTTTACTAGCCAAAAGTTCCATGAAAGGTGTTTTTAAAGTTTTTTAAAAGGTTTTTTTTTATATTTTTTTTATTTTTTATTTTTTTACATGTTATGGCTGTACAGAAGTCCATATTTGACCTACTGAACACATTTTTGGTCCAAAGGACCTTAAACACTAACTTACTATACACACTCATTGACTTCCCTTATGATTCCCATTTCTAGCCAAAAGTTCCACAAAAGTATTTTTATTTTATTTTATTTTTTTACATGTTATAGCTGAACAGAAGTCCATATTTGACCTACTGAACATATTTTTGAACCAAGAGTCCTTAAACACTAACTTACTATACATACTTATTGACTTCCCTTATGATTCCCTTTACTATCCAAAAGTTCCACAAAAGTTTTTTTAAAAGTTTTTTTTAAAGTTTTTTTTAATTTTTATTTTATTTTAAATTTTTTATATGTTATGGCTGTACAGAAGTCCATATTTGATCTACTGAACATATTTTTGGTCCAAGAGTCCTTAAACACTAACTTACTCTACATACTCATTGACTACCCTTTTGATTCCCTTTACTAGCCAGAAAATATTTTTGGTCCAAGAGTTTTAGCCAAAAGTTCCACGAAAGGTTTTTTAAAGTTTTTTTTAAAGTTTTTAAATTTTTTAAACATTTTTTACATGTTATGGCTGTACAGAAGTCCATATTTGACCTATTGAATATATTTTTGGTCCAAGAGACCTTAAACACTAGCTTACTATACATACTCATTGACTTCTGTTCTGATTCCCTTTACTAGCCAGAAAAAAAATTTGGTCCAAGAGTTTTAGCCAAACGTTCCACAATAGGTTTTTTAAAGTTTTTTACATGCTATGGCTGTACAGAAGTCCATATTTGACCTACTGAACATATTTTTGGCCCAAGAGACCTTAAACACTAACTTACTATACATACTCATTGACTTCCCTTCTGATTCCCTTTACTAACCAAAAGTTCCACAAAAGGTTTTTTAAAGGTTATTTTAAAGTTTTTTTTATTTTATTTTTTTCATTTTTTACATGTTATGGTTGTACAGAAGTCCATATTTGACCTACTGAACATATTTTTGGTCCAAGAGACCTTAAACACTAACTTACTATACATACTCATTGACTTCCCTTCTGATTCCCTTTACTAGCCAAAAGTTCCACAAAAGGGTTTCTTTTAAGTTTTTTTAAAGTTTTTTTTTTTTAATTATTATTTTTTTTTAGTTTGTATATGTTATGGTTGTACAGAAGTCCATATTTGACCTACTGAACATATTTTTGGCCCAAGAGACCTTAAACACTAACTTACTATACATACTCATTGACTTCCCTTCTGATTCCCTTTACTAGCCAAAAGTTCCACAAATGTTTTTTTTTTAAGGTTTTTGAAAAGAAAAAAAAAAAAATTAATGTTATTTTTTTCACATGTTATGGCTATACAGAAGTCCATATTTGACGTACTGGACATATTTTTGGTTCAAGAGTCCTTAAACACTAACTTACTATGCATAGTCATTGACTTCTGTTCTGATTCCCTTTACTAGCTAAAAGTTCCACAAAAGGTTTTCTTTTAAGTTTTTTTAAAGTTTTTCTTTTTTTTTTATTATTATTATTATTTTTTTTTTTACATGTTATGGCTGTATAGAAGTTCATATTTGACCTACTGAAAATATTTTTGGTCCAAGACACCTTAAACACTAACTTACTATACATACTCATTGAATTCCCTTTTGATTCCCTTTAATCGCCAAAAGTTCCACAAAAGGTTTTTTTTAAAATGTTTTTTTAAAGTTTTTTTTCTTTTAAGGTTTTTGAAAAAAAAAAAAAAAAATGTTAATGTTATTTTTTTCACATGTTATGGCTGTACAGAAGTCTATATTTGACCTACTGAACATATTTTTGGTCCAAGAGACCTTAAACACTAACTTACTATACATACTCATTGACTTCCCTTCTGATTCCTTTTACTAGCCAAAAGTTCCACAAAAGGGTTTCAAGTTTTTTTTAAGTTTTTTTTTTTTTAATTATTTTTTTTTTTTATTTTGTATATGTTATGGCTGTATAGAAGTCCATATTTGACCTACTGAACATATTTTTGGCCCAAGAGACCTTAAACACTAACTTACTATACATACTCATTGACTTCCCTTCTGATTCCCTTTACTAGCCAAAAGTTCCACAAGAGGGTTTTTTTTAAAGTTTTTTTAAAGTTTTTTTTTAATAATTATTATTATTTTTTAGTTTGTATATGTTATGGCTGTACAGAAGTCCATATTTGACCTACTGAACATATTTTTGGCCCAAGAGACCTTAAACACTAACTTACTATACATACTCATTGACTTCCCTTCTGATTCCCTTTACTAACCAAAAGTTCCACAAAAGGTTTTTTAAAGGTTATTTTAAATTTTTTTGTATTTTATTTTTTTCATTTTTTACATGTTATGGTTGTACAGAAGTCCATATTTGACCTACTGAACATATTTTTGGTCCAAGAGACCTTAAACACTAACTTACTATACATACTCATTGACTTCCCTTCTGATTCCCTTTACTAACCAAAAGTTCCACGAAAGGTTTTTTTAAAGGTTATTTTAAAGTTTTTTATTTTTTTTTATTTTGTACATGTTAGGGCTGTACAGAAGTCCATATTTGACCTACTGAACATATTTTTGTTCCAAGAGACCTTAAACACTAACTTACTATACATACTCATTGACTTCCCTTCTGATTCCCTTTACTAGCCAAAAGTTCCACAAAAGGGTTTCTTTTAAGTTTTTTTAAAGTTTTTTTTTTTAATTATTATTTTTTTTTAGTTTTTATATGTTATGGCTGTACAGAAGTCCATATTTGACCTACTGAACATATTTTTGTTCCAAGAGACCTTAAACACTAACTTACTATACATACTCATTGACTTCCCTTCTGATTCCCTTTACTAACCAAAAGTTCCACGAAAGGTTTTTTAAAGGTTTTAAAAAAATAGCCAAAAGTTCCACAAAAGGGTTTCTTTTAAGTTTTTTTAAAGTTTTTTATTTTTATTTTTATTTTGTACATGTTAGGGCTGTACAGAAGTCCATATTTGACCTACTGAACATATTTTTGGCCCAAGACACCTTAAACACTAACTTACTATACATACTCATTAACTTCTGTTCTGATTCCCATTTCTAGCCAAAAGTTCCACGAAAGGTTTTTTAAAGGTTTTTTAAAGTTTTTTTTATTCATTTTTTTACATGTTAGGGCTGTACAGAAGTCCATATTTGACCTACTGAACATATTTTTGACCCAAGAGTCCTTAAACACTAACTTACTATACATACTTATTGACTTCCCTTATGATTCCCTTTACTATCCAAAAGTTCCACAAAAGTTTTTTTGAAAGTTTTTTTTAAAAGTTTTTTTTTATTTTTATCTTATTTTTTATTTTTTATATGTTATGGCTGTACAGAAGTCCATATTTGACCTATTGAAAATATTTTTGGTCCAAGAGACCTTAAACACTAGCTTACTATACATACTCATTGACTTCTGTTCTGATTCCCTTTACTAGCCAGAAAATATTTTTGGTCCAAGAGTTTTAGCCAAACGTTCCACGAAAGGTTTTTTAAAGTTTTTTACATGCTATGGCTGTACAGAAGTCCATATTTGACCTACTGAACATATTTTTGGCCCAAGAGACCTTAAACACTAACTTACTATACATACTCATTAACTTCCCTTCTGATTCCCTTTACTAACCAAAAGTTCCACAAAAGGTTTTTAAAGGTTATTTTAAAGTTTTTTTTATTTTATTTTATTTTATTTTTTTACATGTTATAGCTGAACAGAAGTCCATATTTGACCTACTGAACATATTTTTGAACCAAGAGTCCTTAAACACTAACTTACTATACATACTTATTGACTTCCCTTATGATTCCCTTTACTATCCAAAAGTTCCACAAAAGTTTTTTTGAAAGTTTTTTTTAAAAGTTTTTTTTATTTTTATTTTATTTTTTATTTTTTATATGTTATGGCTGTACAGAAGTCCATATTTGACCTATTGAAAATATTTTTGGTCCAAGAGACCTTAAACACTAGCTTACTATACATACTCATTGACTTCTGTTCTCATTGAATTCCCTTTTGATTCCCTTTAATCGCCAAAAGTTCCACAAAAGGTTTTTTTTTTAATGTTTTTTTAAAGTTTTTTTCTTGTAAGGTTTTTGAAAAAAAATTTTTTTTAATGTTATTTTTTTCACATGTTAAGGCTATACAGAAGTCCCTTCTGACCCTTCTGGACATATTTTTGGTTCAAGAGTCCTTAAACTCTAACTTACTTTACTATACATATCCATTGACTTTCCTTATGATACCCATTACTAGCCAAAATTTCCATGAAAGTTTTGTTTAAAAAAAAAGTTTTAAGTATTTTTTTTTTCTATTTAAAAAAAAAAAAATTCATGTTATGGCTGTACAGAAGTCTATATTTGACCTACTGAACATATTTTTGGTCCAAGAGACCTTAAACACTAACTTACTATACATACTCATTTGCTTCTGTTCTGATTCCCTTTACTAGCCAAAAGTTCCACGAAAGATTTTTTTGAAAGGTTTTTAAAAGTTTTTTTATTTTTTTTATTTTTTTTATTTTGTACATGTTAGGGCTGTACAGAAGTCCATATTTGACCTACTGAACATATTTTTGTTCCAAGAGACCTTAAACACTAACTTACTATACATACTCATTGACTTCCCTTCTGATTCCCTTTACTAGCCAAAAGTTCCACAAAAGGGTTTCTTTTAAGTTTTTTTAAAGTTTTTTTTCTTTAATTATTATTTTTTTTTAGTTTTTATATGTTATGGCTGTACAGAAGTCCATATTTGACCTACTGAACATATTTTTGGCCCAAGAGTCCTTAAACACTAACTTACTATATATAATCATTGGCTTCCCTTCTGATTCCCTTTACTAACCAAAAGTTCCACAAAAGGTTTTTTAAAGGTTATTTTAAAGTTTTTTTTATTTTACTTTTTTCATTTTTTACATGTTATGGTTGTACAGAAGTCCATATTTGACCTACTGAACATATTTTTGGTCCAAAGGACCTTAAACACTAACTTACTATACACACTCATTGACTTCCCTTATGATTCCCATTTCTAGCCAAAAGTTCCACAAAAGTATTTTTATTTTATCTTATTTTTTTACATGTTATAGCTGAACAGAAGTCCATATTTGACCTACTGAACATATTTTTGAACCAAGAGTCCTTAAACACTAACTTACTATACATACTTATTGACTTCCCTTATGATTCCCTTTACTATCCAAAAGTTCCACAAAAGTTTTTTTGAAAGTTTTTTTTAAAAGTTTTTTTTATTTTTATTTTATTTTTTATTTTTTATATGTTATGGCTGTACAGAAGTCCATATTTGACCTATTGAAAATATTTTTGGTCCAAGAGACCTTAAACACTAGCTTACTATACATACTCATTGACTTCTGTTCTGATTCCCTTTACTAGCCAGAAAATATTTTTGGTCCAAGAGTTTTAGCCAAACGTTCCACGAAAGGTTTTTTAAAGTTTTTTACATGCTATGGCTGTACAGAAGTCCATATTTGACCTACTGAACATATTTTTGGCCCAAGAGACCTTAAACACTAACTTACTATACATACTCATTAACTTCCCTTCTGATTCCCTTTACTAACCAAAAGTTCCACAAAAGGTTTTTAAAGGTTATTTTAAAGTTTTTTTTATTTTATTTTATTTTATTTTTTTACATGTTATAGCTGAACAGAAGTCCATATTTGACCTACTGAACATATTTTTGAACCAAGAGTCCTTAAACACTAACTTACTATACATACTTATTGACTTCCCTTATGATTCCCTTTACTATCCAAAAGTTCCACAAAAGTTTTTTTGAAAGTTTTTTTTAAAAGTTTTTTTTATTTTTATTTTATTTTTTATTTTTTATATGTTATGGCTGTACAGAAGTCCATATTTGACCTATTGAAAATATTTTTGGTCCAAGAGACCTTAAACACTAGCTTACTATACATACTCATTGACTTCTGTTCTAATTCCCTTTACTAGCCAGAAAATATTTTTGGTCCAAGAGTTTTAGCCAAACGTTCCACGAAAGGTTTTTTAAAGTTTTTTACATGCTATGGCTGTACAGAAGTCCATATTTGACCTACTGAACATATTTTTGGCCCAAGAGACCTTATACACTAACTTACTATACATACTCATTAACTTCAATTCTGATTCCCTTTACTAACCAAAAGTTCCACAAAAGGTTTTTAAAGGTTATTTTAAAGTTTTTTTTATTTTATTTTTTTCATTTTTTACATGTTATGGTTGTACAGAAGTCCATATTTGACCTACTGAAAATATTTTTGGTCCAAGAGACCTTAAACACTAACTTACTATACATACTCATTGACTTCCCTTCTGATTCCATTTACTAGCCAAAAGTTCCACAAAAGGTTTTCTTTTAAGTTTTTTTAAAGTTTTATTTTTTAATTTTTTATTTTTTTTTATTTTTTATATGTTATGGCTGTACAGAAGTCCATATTTGACCTACTGAACATATTTTTGGTCCAAGAGACCTTAAACACTAACTTACTATACATACTTATTTGCGTCTGTTCTGATTCCCTTTACTAGCCAAAAGTTCCATGAAAGGTGTTTTTAAAGTTTTTTAAAAGGTTTTTTTTAATATTTTTTTTATTTTTTATTTTTTTACATGTTATGGCTGTACAGAAGTCCATATTTGACCTACTGAACACATTTTTGGTCCAAAGGACCTTAAACACTAACTTACTATACACACTCATTGACTTCCCTTATGATTCCCATTTCTAGCCAAAAGTTCCACAAAAGTATTTTTATTTTATTTTATTTTTTTACATGTTATAGCTGAACAGAAGTCCATATTTGACCTACTGAACATATTTTTGAACCAAGAGTCCTTAAACACTAACTTACTATACATACTTATTGACTTCCCTTATGATTCCCTTTACTATCCAAAAGTTCCACAAAAGTTTTTTTAAAAGTTTTTTTTTAAGTTTTTTTTAATTTTTATTTTATTTTAAATTTTTTATATGTTATGGCTGTACAGAAGTCCATATTTGATCTACTGAACATATTTTTGGTCCAAGAGTCCTTAAACACTAACTTACTCTACATACTCATTGACTACCCTTTTGATTCCCTTTACTAGCCAGAAAATATTTTTGGTCCAAGAGTTTTAGCCAAAAGTTCCACGAAAGGTTTTTTAAAGTTTTTTTTAAAGTTTTTAAATTTTTTAAACATTTTTTACATGTTATGGCTGTACAGAAGTCCATATTTGACCTATTGAATATATTTTTGGTCCAAGAGACCTTAAACACTAGCTTACTATACATACTCATTGACTTCTGTTCTGATTCCCTTTACTAGCCAGAAAAAAAATTTGGTCCAAGAGTTTTAGCCAAACGTTCCACAATAGGTTTTTTAAAGTTTTTTTTAAAGTTTTTAAATTTTTTAAACATTTTTTACATGTTATGGCTGTACAGAAGTCCATATTTGACCTATTGAATATATTTTTGGTCCAAGAGACCTTAAACACTAACTTACTATACATACTCATTGACTTCCCTTCTGATTCCCTTTACTAGCCAAAAGTTCCACAAAAGGGTTTCTTTTAAGTTTTTTTAAAGTTTTTTTTTTTAATTATTATTTTTTTTTAGTTTTTATATGTTATGGCTGTACAGAAGTCCATATTTGACCTACTGAACATATTTTTGTTCCAAGAGACCTTAAACACTAACTTACTATACATACTCATTGACTTCCCTTCTGATTCCCTTTACTAACCAAAAGTTCCACGAAAGGTTTTTTAAAGGTTTTAAAAAAATAGCCAAAAGTTCCACAAAAGGGTTTCTTTTAAGTTTTTTTAAAGTTTTTTATTTTTATTTTTATTTTGTACATGTTAGGGCTGTACAGAAGTCCATATTTGACCTACTGAACATATTTTTGGCCCAAGACACCTTAAACACTAACTTACTATACATACTCATTAACTTCTGTTCTGATTCCCATTTCTAGCCAAAAGTTCCACGAAAGGTTTTTTAAAGGTTTTTTAAAGTTTTTTTTATTCATTTTTTTACATGTTAGGGCTGTACAGAAGTCCATATTTGACCTACTGAACATATTTTTGACCCAAGAGTCCTTAAACACTAACTTACTATACATACTTATTGACTTCCCTTATGATTCCCTTTACTATCCAAAAGTTCCACAAAAGTTTTTTTGAAAGTTTTTTTTAAAAGTTTTTTTTTATTTTTATCTTATTTTTTATTTTTTATATGTTATGGCTGTACAGAAGTCCATATTTGACCTATTGAAAATATTTTTGGTCCAAGAGACCTTAAACACTAGCTTACTATACATACTCATTGACTTCTGTTCTGATTCCCTTTACTAGCCAGAAAATATTTTTGGTCCAAGAGTTTTAGCCAAACGTTCCACGAAAGGTTTTTTAAAGTTTTTTACATGCTATGGCTGTACAGAAGTCCATATTTGACCTACTGAACATATTTTTGGCCCAAGAGACCTTAAACACTAACTTACTATACATACTCATTAACTTCCCTTCTGATTCCCTTTACTAACCAAAAGTTCCACAAAAGGTTTTTAAAGGTTATTTTAAAGTTTTTTTTATTTTATTTTATTTTATTTTTTTACATGTTATAGCTGAACAGAAGTCCATATTTGACCTACTGAACATATTTTTGAACCAAGAGTCCTTAAACACTAACTTACTATACATACTTATTGACTTCCCTTATGATTCCCTTTACTATCCAAAAGTTCCACAAAAGTTTTTTTGAAAGTTTTTTTTAAAAGTTTTTTTTATTTTTATTTTATTTTTTATTTTTTATATGTTATGGCTGTACAGAAGTCCATATTTGACCTATTGAAAATATTTTTGGTCCAAGAGACCTTAAACACTAGCTTACTATACATACTCATTGACTTCTGTTCTCATTGAATTCCCTTTTGATTCCCTTTAATCGCCAAAAGTTCCACAAAAGGTTTTTTTTTTAATGTTTTTTTAAAGTTTTTTTCTTGTAAGGTTTTTGAAAAAAAATTTTTTTTAATGTTATTTTTTTCACATGTTAAGGCTATACAGAAGTCCCTTCTGACCCTTCTGGACATATTTTTGGTTCAAGAGTCCTTAAACTCTAACTTACTTTACTATACATATCCATTGACTTTCCTTATGATACCCATTACTAGCCAAAATTTCCATGAAAGTTTTGTTTAAAAAAAAAGTTTTAAGTATTTTTTTTTTCTATTTAAAAAAAAAAAAATTCATGTTATGGCTGTACAGAAGTCTATATTTGACCTACTGAACATATTTTTGGTCCAAGAGACCTTAAACACTAACTTACTATACATACTCATTTGCTTCTGTTCTGATTCCCTTTACTAGCCAAAAGTTCCACGAAAGATTTTTTTGAAAGGTTTTTAAAAGTTTTTTTATTTTTTTTATTTTTTTTATTTTGTACATGTTAGGGCTGTACAGAAGTCCATATTTGACCTACTGAACATATTTTTGTTCCAAGAGACCTTAAACACTAACTTACTATACATACTCATTGACTTCCCTTCTGATTCCCTTTACTAGCCAAAAGTTCCACAAAAGGGTTTCTTTTAAGTTTTTTTAAAGTTTTTTTTCTTTAATTATTATTTTTTTTTAGTTTTTATATGTTATGGCTGTACAGAAGTCCATATTTGACCTACTGAACATATTTTTGGCCCAAGAGTCCTTAAACACTAACTTACTATATATAATCATTGGCTTCCCTTCTGATTCCCTTTACTAACCAAAAGTTCCACAAAAGGTTTTTTAAAGGTTATTTTAAAGTTTTTTTTATTTTACTTTTTTCATTTTTTACATGTTATGGTTGTACAGAAGTCCATATTTGACCTACTGAACATATTTTTGGTCCAAAGGACCTTAAACACTAACTTACTATACACACTCATTGACTTCCCTTATGATTCCCATTTCTAGCCAAAAGTTCCACAAAAGTATTTTTATTTTATCTTATTTTTTTACATGTTATAGCTGAACAGAAGTCCATATTTGACCTACTGAACATATTTTTGAACCAAGAGTCCTTAAACACTAACTTACTATACATACTTATTGACTTCCCTTATGATTCCCTTTACTATCCAAAAGTTCCACAAAAGTTTTTTTGAAAGTTTTTTTTAAAAGTTTTTTTTATTTTTATTTTATTTTTTATTTTTTATATGTTATGGCTGTACAGAAGTCCATATTTGACCTATTGAAAATATTTTTGGTCCAAGAGACCTTAAACACTAGCTTACTATACATACTCATTGACTTCTGTTCTGATTCCCTTTACTAGCCAGAAAATATTTTTGGTCCAAGAGTTTTAGCCAAACGTTCCACGAAAGGTTTTTTAAAGTTTTTTACATGCTATGGCTGTACAGAAGTCCATATTTGACCTACTGAACATATTTTTGGCCCAAGAGACCTTAAACACTAACTTACTATACATACTCATTAACTTCCCTTCTGATTCCCTTTACTAACCAAAAGTTCCACAAAAGGTTTTTAAAGGTTATTTTAAAGTTTTTTTTATTTTATTTTATTTTATTTTTTTACATGTTATAGCTGAACAGAAGTCCATATTTGACCTACTGAACATATTTTTGAACCAAGAGTCCTTAAACACTAACTTACTATACATACTTATTGACTTCCCTTATGATTCCCTTTACTATCCAAAAGTTCCACAAAAGTTTTTTTGAAAGTTTTTTTTAAAAGTTTTTTTTATTTTTATTTTATTTTTTATTTTTTATATGTTATGGCTGTACAGAAGTCCATATTTGACCTATTGAAAATATTTTTGGTCCAAGAGACCTTAAACACTAGCTTACTATACATACTCATTGACTTCTGTTCTAATTCCCTTTACTAGCCAGAAAATATTTTTGGTCCAAGAGTTTTAGCCAAACGTTCCACGAAAGGTTTTTTAAAGTTTTTTACATGCTATGGCTGTACAGAAGTCCATATTTGACCTACTGAACATATTTTTGGCCCAAGAGACCTTATACACTAACTTACTATACATACTCATTAACTTCAATTCTGATTCCCTTTACTAACCAAAAGTTCCACAAAAGGTTTTTAAAGGTTATTTTAAAGTTTTTTTTATTTTATTTTTTTCATTTTTTACATGTTATGGTTGTACAGAAGTCCATATTTGACCTACTGAAAATATTTTTGGTCCAAGAGACCTTAAACACTAACTTACTATACATACTCATTGACTTCCCTTCTGATTCCATTTACTAGCCAAAAGTTCCACAAAAGGTTTTCTTTTAAGTTTTTTTAAAGTTTTATTTTTTAATTTTTTATTTTTTTTTATTTTTTATATGTTATGGCTGTACAGAAGTCCATATTTGACCTACTGAACATATTTTTGGTCCAAGAGACCTTAAACACTAACTTACTATACATACTTATTTGCGTCTGTTCTGATTCCCTTTACTAGCCAAAAGTTCCATGAAAGGTGTTTTTAAAGTTTTTTAAAAGGTTTTTTTTAATATTTTTTTTATTTTTTATTTTTTTACATGTTATGGCTGTACAGAAGTCCATATTTGACCTACTGAACACATTTTTGGTCCAAAGGACCTTAAACACTAACTTACTATACACACTCATTGACTTCCCTTATGATTCCCATTTCTAGCCAAAAGTTCCACAAAAGTATTTTTATTTTATTTTATTTTTTTACATGTTATAGCTGAACAGAAGTCCATATTTGACCTACTGAACATATTTTTGGTCCAAGAGACCTTAAACACTAGCTTACTATACATACTCATTGACTTCTGTTCTGATTCCCTTTACTAGCCAGAAAAAAAATTTGGTCCAAGAGTTTTAGCCAAACGTTCCACAATAGGTTTTTTAAAGTTTTTTACATGCTATGGCTGTACAGAAGTCCATATTTGACCTACTGAACATATTTTTGGCCCAAGAGACCTTAAACACTAACTTACTATACATACTCATTGACTTCCCTTCTGATTCCCTTTACTAACCAAAAGTTCCACGAAAGGTTTTTTAAAGTTTTTTTTAAAGTTTTTAAATTTTTTAAACATTTTTTACATGTTATGGCTGTACAGAAGTCCATATTTGACCTATTGAATATATTTTTGGTCCAAGAGACCTTAAACACTAGCTTACTATACATACTCATTGACTTCTGTTCTGATTCCCTTTACTAGCCAGAAAAAAAATTTGGTCCAAGAGTTTTAGCCAAACGTTCCACAATAGGTTTTTTAAAGTTTTTTACATGCTATGGCTGTACAGAAGTCCATATTTGACCTACTGAACATATTTTTGGCCCAAGAGACCTTAAACACTAACTTACTATACATACTCATTGACTTCCCTTCTGATTCCCTTTACTAACCAAAAGTTCCACAAAAGGTTTTTTAAAGGTTATTTTAAAGTTTTTTTTATTTTATTTTTTTCATTTTTTACATGTTATGGTTGTACAGAAGTCCATATTTGACCTACTGAACATATTTTTGGTCCAAGAGACCTTAAACACTAACTTACTATACATACTCATTGACTTCCCTTCTGATTCCCTTTACTAGCCAAAAGTTCCACAAAAGGGTTTCTTTTAAGTTTTTTTAAAGTTTTTTTTTTTTAATTATTATTTTTTTTTAGTTTGTATATGTTATGGCTGTACAGAAGTCCATATTTGACCTACTGAACATATTTTTGGCCCAAGAGACCTTAAACACTAACTTACTATACATACTCATTGACTTCCCTTCTGATTCCCTTTACTAGCCAAAAGTTCCACAAATGTTTTTTTTTTAAGGTTTTTGAAAAGAAAAAAAAAAAAATTAATGTTATTTTTTTCACATGTTATGGCTATACAGAAGTCCATATTTGACGTACTGGACATATTTTTGGTTCAAGAGTCCTTAAACACTAACTTACTATGCATAGTCATTGACTTCTGTTCTGATTCCCTTTACTAGCTAAAAGTTCCACAAAAGGTTTTCTTTTAAGTTTTTTTAAAGTTTTTCTTTTTTTTTTATTATTATTATTATTTTTTTTTTTACATGTTATGGCTGTATAGAAGTTCATATTTGACCTACTGAAAATATTTTTGGTCCAAGACACCTTAAACACTAACTTACTATACACACTCATTGACTACCCTTCTGATTCCCTTTACTAGCCAGAAAATATTTTTGGTCCAAGAGTTTTAGCCAAAAGTTCCACGAAAGGTTTTTTAAAAAGTTTTTTACATGCTATGGCTGTACAGAAGTCCATATTTGACCTACTGAACATATTTTTGGTCCAAGAGACCTTAAACACTAACTTACTATACATACTCATTAACTTCTGTTCTGATTCCCATTTCTAGCCAAAAGTTCCACGAAAGGTTTTTTTAAAGGTTTTTTAAAGTTTTTTTTATTCATTTTTTTTACATGTTAGGGCTGTACAGAAGTCCATATTTGACCTGCTGAACATATTTTTGACCCAAGAGTCCTTAAACACTAACTTACTATACATACTCATTGAATTCCCTTTTGATTCCCTTTAATCGCCAAAAGTTCCACAAAAGGTTTTTTTTTAAATGTTTTTTTAAAGTTTTTTTTCTTTTAAGGTTTTTGAAAAAAAAAAAAAAAAATGTTAATGTTATTTTTTTCACATGTTATGGCTGTACAGAAGTCTATATTTGACCTACTGAACATATTTTTGGTCCAAGAGACCTTAAACACTAACTTACTATACATACTCATTGACTTCCCTTCTGATTCCTTTTACTAGCCAAAAGTTCCACAAAAGGGTTTCAAGTTTTTTTTAAGTTTTTTTTTTTTTAATTATTTTTTTTTTTTAGTTTGTATATGTTATGGCTGTATAGAAGTCCATATTTGACCTACTGAACATATTTTTGGCCCAAGAGACCTTAAACACTAACTTACTATACATACTCATAGACTTCCCTTCTGATTCCCTTTACTAGCCAAAAGTTCCACAAAAGGGTTTCTTTTAAGTTTTTTTAAAGTTTTTTTTTTTAATAATTTTTTTTTTTTTTTAGTTTTTATATGTTATGGCTGTACAGAAGTCCATATTTGACCTACTGAACATATTTTTGACCCAAGAGTCCTTAAACACTAACTTACTATACATACTTATTGACTTCCCTTATGATTCCCTTTACTATCCAAAAGTTCCACAAAAGTTTTTTTGAAAGTTTTTTTTAAAAGTTTTTTTTTATTTTTATCTTATTTTTTATTTTTTATATGTTATGGCTGTACAGAAGTCCATATTTGACCTATTGAAAATATTTTTGGTCCAAGAGACCTTAAACACTAGCTTACTATACATACTCATTGACTTCTGTTCTGATTCCCTTTACTAGCCAGAAAATATTTTTGGTCCAAGAGTTTTAGCCAAACGTTCCACGAAAGGTTTTTTAAAGTTTTTTACATGCTATGGCTGTACAGAAGTCCATATTTGACCTACTGAACATATTTTTGGCCCAAGAGACCTTAAACACTAACTTACTATACATACTCATTAACTTCCCTTCTGATTCCCTTTACTAACCAAAAGTTCCACAAAAGGTTTTTAAAGGTTATTTTAAAGTTTTTTTTATTTTATTTTATTTTATTTTTTTACATGTTATAGCTGAACAGAAGTCCATATTTGACCTACTGAACATATTTTTGAACCAAGAGTCCTTAAACACTAACTTACTATACATACTTATTGACTTCCCTTATGATTCCCTTTACTATCCAAAAGTTCCACAAAAGTTTTTTTGAAAGTTTTTTTTAAAAGTTTTTTTTATTTTTATTTTATTTTTTATTTTTTATATGTTATGGCTGTACAGAAGTCCATATTTGACCTATTGAAAATATTTTTGGTCCAAGAGACCTTAAACACTAGCTTACTATACATACTCATTGACTTCTGTTCTCATTGAATTCCCTTTTGATTCCCTTTAATCGCCAAAAGTTCCACAAAAGGTTTTTTTTTTAATGTTTTTTTAAAGTTTTTTTCTTGTAAGGTTTTTGAAAAAAATTTTTTTTTAATGTTATTTTTTTCACATGTTAAGGCTATACAGAAGTCCCTTCTGACCCTTCTGGACATATTTTTGGTTCAAGAGTCCTTAAACTCTAACTTACTTTACTATACATATCCATTGACTTTCCTTATGATACCCATTACTAGCCAAAATTTCCATGAAAGTTTTGTTTAAAAAAAAAGTTTTAAGTATTTTTTTTTTCTATTTAAAAAAAAAAAAATTCATGTTATGGCTGTACAGAAGTCTATATTTGACCTACTGAACATATTTTTGGTCCAAGAGACCTTAAACACTAACTTACTATACATACTCATTTGCTTCTGTTCTGATTCCCTTTACTAGCAAAAAGTTCCACGAAAGATTTTTTTGAAAGGTTTTTAAAAGTTTTTTTATTTTTTTTATTTTTTTTATTTTGTACATGTTAGGGCTGTACAGAAGTCCATATTTGACCTACTGAACATATTTTTGTTCCAAGAGACCTTAAACACTAACTTACTATACATACTCATTGACTTCCCTTCTGATTCCCTTTACTAGCCAAAAGTTCCACAAAAGGGTTTCTTTTAAGTTTTTTTAAAGTTTTTTTTCTTTAATTATTATTTTTTTTTAGTTTTTATATGTTATGGCTGTACAGAAGAGCATTTTTGACCTACTGAACATATTTTTGGCCCAAGAGTCCTTAAACACTAACTTACTATACATACTCATTGACTTCCCTTCTGATTCCCTTTACTAACCAAAAGTTCCACAAAAGGTTTTTTAAAGGTTATTTTAAAGTTTTTTTTATTTTATTTTTTTCATTTTTTACATGTTATGGTTGTACAGAAGTCCATATTTGACCTACTGAACATATTTTTGGTCCAAGAGACCTTAAACACTAACTTACTATACATGCTCATTGACTTCCCTTCTGATTCCCTTTACTAGCCAAAAGTTCCACAAATGTTTTTTTTTAAGGTTTTTGAAAAAAAAAAAAAAAATTTATGTTATTTTTTTCACATGTTATGGCTATACAGAAGTCCATATTTGACGTACTGGACATATTTTTGGTTCAAGAGTCCTTAAACACTAACTTACTATACATACTCATTGACTTCTGTTCTGATTCCCTTTACTAGCTAAAAGTTCCACAAAAGGTTTTCTTTTAAGTTTTTTTAAAGTTTTTTTTATTTTATTTTTTTCATTTTTTACATGTTATGGTTGTACAGAAGTCCATATTTGACCTACTGAACATATTTTTGGTCCAAGAGACCTTAAACACTAACTTACTATACATGCTCATTGACTTCCCTTCTGATTCCCTTTACTAGCCAAAAGTTCCACAAATGTTTTTTTTTAAGGTTTTTGAAAAAAAAAAAAAAAATTTATGTTATTTTTTTCACATGTTATGGCTATACAGAAGTCCATATTTGACGTACTGGACATATTTTTGGTTCAAGAGTCCTTAAACACTAACTTACTATACATACTCATTGACTTCTGTTCTGATTCCCTTTACTAGCTAAAAGTTCCACAAAAGGTTTTCTTTTAAGTTTTTTTAAAGTTTTTTTTATTTTTATTATTATTATTTTTTAGTTTTTATATGTTATGGCTGTACAGAAGTCCATATTTGACCTACTGAACATATTTTTGGCCCAAGAGACCTTAAACACTAACTTACTATACATACTCATTGACTTCCCTTCTGATTCCCTTTACTAACCAAAAGTTCCACAAAAGGTTTTTTAAAGGTTATTTTAAAGTTTTTTTTATTTTATTTTTTTCATTTTTTACATGTTATGGTTGTACAGAAGTCCATATTTGACCTACTGAACATATTTTTGGTCCAAGAGACCTTAAACACTAACTTACTATACATGCTCATTGACTTCCCTTCTGATTCCCTTTACTAGCCAAAAGTTCCACAAATGTTTTTTTTTAAGGTTTTTGAAAAAAAAAAAAAAAATTTATGTTATTTTTTTCACATGTTATGGCTATACAGAAGTCCATATTTGACGTACTGGACATATTTTTGGTTCAAGAGTCCTTAAACACTAACTTACTATACATACTCATTGACTTCTGTTCTGATTCCCTTTACTAGCTAAAAGTTCCACAAAAGGTTTTCTTTTAAGTTTTTTTAAAGTTTTTTTTTTTTTTATTATTATTATTTTTTAGTTTTTATATGTTATGGCTGTACAGAAGTCCATATTTGACCTACTGAACATATTTTTGGCCCAAGAGACCTTAAACACTAACTTACTATACATACTCATTTGCTTCTGTTCTGATTCCCTTTACTAGCCAAAAGTTCCACGAAAGGTGTTTTTAAAGGTTTTTTAAAGTTTTTTTTTAAATTTTTTAAATTTTTTCTTTTTTTACATGTTATGGCTGTACAGAAGTCCATATTTGACCTACTGAACATATTTTTGGTCCAAAGGACCTTAAACACTAACTTACTCTACACACTCATTGACTTCCCTTATGATTCCGATTTCTAGCCAAAAGTTCCACAAAAGTATTTTTATTTTATTTTATTTTTTTACATGTTATAGCTGAACAGAAGTCCATATTTGACCTACTGAACATATTTTTGAACCAAGAGTCCTTAAACACTAACTTACTATACATACTTATTGACTTCCCTTATGATTCCCTTTACTATCCAAAAGTTCCACAAAAGTTTTTTTTATTTTTATTTTTATTTTTTATTTTTTATATGTTATGGCTGTACAGAAGTCCATATTTGACCTATTGAAAATATTTTTGGTCCAAGAGACCTTAAACACTAGCTTACTATACATACTCATTAACTTCTGTTCTGATTCCCTTTACTAGCCAGAAAATATTTTTGGTCCAAGAGTTTTAGCCAAACGTTCCACGAAAGGTTTTTTAAAGTTTTTTACATGCTATGGCTGTACAGAAGTCCATATTTGACCTACTGAACATATTTTTGGCCCAAGAGACCTTATACACTAACTTACTATACATACTCATTAACTTCAATTCTGATTCCCTTTACTAACCAAAAGTTCCACAAAAGGTTTTTAAAGGTTATTTTAAAGTTTTTTTTATTTTATTTTTTTCATTTTTTACATGTTATGGTTGTACAGAAGTCCATATTTGACCTACTGAAAATATTTTTGGTCCAAGAGACCTTAAACACTAACTTACTATACATACTCATTGACTTCCCTTCTGATTCCATTTACTAGCCAAAAGTTCCACAAAAGGTTTTCTTTTAAGTTTTTTTAAAGTTTTATTTTTTAATTTTTTTTTTTATTTTAGTTTTTATATGTTATGGCTGTACAGAAGTCCATATTTGACCTACTGAACATATTTTTGGTCCAAGAGACCTTAAACACTAACTTACTATACATACTTATTTGCGTCTGTTCTGATTCCCTTTACTAGCCACAAGTTCCATGAAAGGTGTTTTTAAAGTTTTTTAAAAGTTTTTTTTTTATATTTTTTTTATTTTTTATTTTTTTACATGTTATGGCTGTACAGAAGTCCATATTTGACCTACTGAACACATTTTTGGTCCAAAGGACCTTAAACACTAACTTACTATACACACTCATTGACTTCCCTTATGATTCCCATTTCTAGCCAAAAGTTCCACAAAAGTATTTTTATTTTATTTTATTTTTTTACATGTTATAGCTGAACAGAAGTCCATATTTGACCTACTGAACATATTTTTGAACCAAGAGTCCTTAAACACTAACTTACTATACATACTTATTGACTTCCCTTATGATTCCCTTTACTATCCAAAAGTTCCACAAAAGTTTTTTTAAAAGTTTTTTTTAAAGTTTTTTTTAATTTTTATTTTATTTTAAATTTTTTATATGTTATGGCTGTACAGAAGTCCATATTTGATCTACTGAACATATTTTTGGTCCAAGAGTCCTTAAACACTAACTTACTCTACATACTCATTGACTACCCTTTTGATTCCCTTTACTAGCCAGAAAATATTTTTGGTCCAAGAGTTTTAGCCAAAAGTTCCACGAAAGGTTTTTTAAAGTTTTTTTTAAAGTTTTTAAATTTTTTAAACATTTTTTACATGTTATGGCTGTACAGAAGTCCATATTTGACCTATTGAATATATTTTTGGTCCAAGAGACCTTAAACACTAGCTTACTATACATACTCATTGACTTCTGTTCTGATTCCCTTTACTAGCCAGAAAAAAAATTTGGTCCAAGAGTTTTAGCCAAACGTTCCACAATAGGTTTTTTAAAGTTTTTTACATGCTATGGCTGTACAGAAGTCCATATTTGACCTACTGAACATATTTTTGGCCCAAGAGACCTTAAACACTAACTTACTATACATACTCATTGACTTCCCTTCTGATTCCCTTTACTAACCAAAAGTTCCACAAAAGGTTTTTTAAAGGTTATTTTAAAGTTTTTTTTATTTTATTTTTTTCATTTTTTACATGTTATGGTTGTACAGAAGTCCATATTTGACCTACTGAACATATTTTTGGTCCAAGAGACCTTAAACACTAACTTACTATACATACTCATTGACTTCCCTTCTGATTCCCTTTACTAGCCAAAAGTTCCACAAAAGGGTTTCTTTTAAGTTTTTTTAAAGTTTTTTTTTTTTTATTATTATTTTTTTTTAGTTTGTATATGTTATGGCTGTACAGAAGTCCATATTTGACCTACTGAACATATTTTTGGCCCAAGAGACCTTAAACACTAACTTACTATACATACTCATTGACTTCCCTTCTGATTCCCTTTACTAGCCAAAAGTTCCACAAATGTTTTTTTTTTAAGGTTTTTGAAAAGAAAAAAAAAAAAAATTAATGTTATTTTTTTCACATGTTATGGCTATACAGAAGTCCATATTTGACGTACTGGACATATTTTTGGTTCAAGAGTCCTTAAACACTAACTTACTATACATACTCATTGACTTCTGTTCTGATTCCCTTTACTAGCTAAAAGTTCCACAAAAGGTTTTCTTTTAAGTTTTTTTAAAGTTTTTTTTTTTTTTATTATTATTATTTTTTAGTTTTTATATGTTATGGCTGTACAGAAGTCCATATTTGACCTACTGAACATATTTTTGGCCCAAGAGACCTTAAACACTAACTTACTATACATACTCATTTGCTTCTGTTCTGATTCCCTTTACTAGCCAAAAGATCCACGAAAGGTGTTTTTAAAGGTTTTTTAAAGTTTTTTTTTAAATTTTTTAAATTTTTTCTTTTTTTAAATGTTATGGCTGTACAGAAGTCCATATTTGACCTACTGAACATATTTTTGGTCCAAAGGACCTTAAACACTAACTTACTCTACACACTCATTGACTTCCCTTATGATTCCGATTTCTAGCCAAAAGTTCCACAAAAGTATTTTTATTTTATTTTATTTTTTTACATGTTATAGCTGAACAGAAGTCCATATTTGACCTACTGAACATATTTTTGAACCAAGAGTCCTTAAACACTAACTTACTATACATACTTATTGACTTCCCTTATGATTCCCTTTACTATCCAAAAGTTCCACAAAAGTTTTTTTGAAAGTTTTTTTTAAAAGTTTTTTTATTTTTATTTTTATTTTTTATTTTTTATATGTTATGGCTGTACAGAAGTCCATATTTGACCTATTGAAAATATTTTTGGTCCAAGAGACCTTAAACACTAGCTTACTATACATACTCATTAACTTCTGTTCTGATTCCCTTTACTAGCCAGAAAATATTTTTGGTCCAAGAGTTTTAGCCAAACGTTCCACGAAAGGTTTTTTAAAGTTTTTTACATGCTATGGCTGTACAGAAGTCCATATTTGACCTACTGAACATATTTTTGGCCCAAGAGACCTTATACACTAACTTACTATACATACTCATTAACTTCAATTCTGATTCCCTTTACTAACCAAAAGTTCCACAAAAGGTTTTTAAAGGTTATTTTAAAGTTTTTTTTATTTTATTTTTTTCATTTTTTACATGTTATGGTTGTACAGAAGTCCATATTTGACCTACTGAAAATATTTTTGGTCCAAGAGACCTTAAACACTAACTTACTATACATACTCATTGACTTCCCTTCTGATTCCATTTACTAGCCAAAAGTTCCACAAAAGGTTTTCTTTTAAGTTTTTTTAAAGTTTTATTTTTTAATTTTTTTTTAAATTTTAGTTTTTATATGTTATGGCTGTACAGAAGTCCATATTTGACCTACTGAACATATTTTTGGTCCAAGAGACCTTAAACACTAACTTACTATACATACTTATTTGCGTCTGTTCTGATTCCCTTTACTAGCCAAAAGTTCCATGAAAGGTGTTTTTAAAGTTTTTTAAAAGTTTTTTTTTAATATTTTTTTTATTTTTTATTTTTTTACATGTTATGGCTGTACAGAAGTCCATATTTGACCTACTGAACACATTTTTGGTCCAAAGGACCTTAAACACTAACTTACTATACACACTCATTGACTTCCCTTATGATTCCCTTTACTAACCAAAAGTTCCACAAAAGGTTTTTTAAAGGTTATTTTAAAGTTTTTTTTATTTTATTTTTTTCATTTTTTACATGTTATGGTTGTACAGAAGTCCATATTTGACCTACTGAACATATTTTTGGTCCAAGAGACCTTAAACACTAACTTACTATACATGCTCATTGACTTCCCTTCTGATTCCCTTTACTAGCCAAAAGTTCCACAAATGTTTTTTTTTAAGGTTTTTGAAAAAAAAAAAAAAAATTAATGTTATTTTTTTCACATGTTATGGCTATACAGAAGTCCATATTTGACGTACTGGACATATTTTTGGTTCAAGAGTCCTTAAACACTAACTTACTATACATACTCATTGACTTCTGTTCTGATTCCCTTTACTAGCTAAAAGTTCCACAAAAGGTTTTCTTTTAAGTTTTTTAAAGTTTTTTTTTTTTTTATTATTATTATTTTTTAGTTTTTATATGTTATGGCTGTACAGAAGTCCATATTTGACCTACTGAACATATTTTTGGCCCAAGAGACCTTAAACACTAACTTACTATACATACTCATTTGCTTCTGTTCTGATTCCCTTTACTAGCCAAAAGTTCCACGAAAGGTGTTTTTAAAGGTTTTTTAAAGTTTTTTTTTAAATTTTTTAAATTTTTTCTTTTTTTACATGTTATGGCTGTACAGAAGTCCATATTTGACCTACTGAACATATTTTTGGTCCAAAGGACCTTAAACACTAACTTACTCTACACACTCATTGACTTCCCTTATGATTCCGATTTCTAGCCAAAAGTTCCACAAAAGTATTTTTATTTTATTTTATTTTTTTACATGTTATAGCTGAACAGAAGTCCATATTTGACCTACTGAACATATTTTTGAACCAAGAGTCCTTAAACACTAACTTACTATACATACTTATTGACTTCCCTTATGATTCCCTTTACTATCCAAAAGTTCCACAAAAGTTTTTTTGAAAGTTTTTTTTAAAAGTTTTTTTTATTTTTATTTTTATTTTTTATTTTTTATATGTTATGGCTGTACAGAAGTCCATATTTGACCTATTGAAAATATTTTTGGTCCAAGAGACCTTAAACACTAGCTTACTATACATACTCATTAACTTCTGTTCTGATTCCCTTTACTAGCCAGAAAATATTTTTGGTCCAAGAGTTTTAGCCAAACGTTCCACGAAAGGTTTTTTAAAGTTTTTTACATGCTATGGCTGTACAGAAGTCCATATTTGACCTACTGAACATATTTTTGGCCCAAGAGACCTTATACACTAACTTACTATACATACTCATTAACTTCAATTCTGATTCCCTTTACTAACCAAAAGTTCCACAAAAGGTTTTTAAAGGTTATTTTAAAGTTTTTTTTATTTTATTTTTTTCATTTTTTACATGTTATGGTTGTACAGAAGTCCATATTTGACCTACTGAAAATATTTTTGGTCCAAGAGACCTTAAACACTAACTTACTATACATACTCATTGACTTCCCTTCTGATTCCATTTACTAGCCAAAAGTTCCACAAAAGGTTTTCTTTTAAGTTTTTTTAAAGTTTTATTTTTTAATTTTTTTTTTTATTTTAGTTTTTATATGTTATGGCTGTACAGAAGTCCATATTTGACCTACTGAACATATTTTTGGTCCAAGAGACCTTAAACACTAACTTACTATACATACTTATTTGCGTCTGTTCTGATTCCCTTTACTAGCCACAAGTTCCATGAAAGGTGTTTTTAAAGTTTTTTAAAAGTTTTTTTTTAATATTTTTTTTATTTTTTATTTTTTTACATGTTATGGCTGTACAGAAGTCCATATTTGACCTACTGAACACATTTTTGGTCCAAAGGACCTTAAACACTAACTTACTATACACACTCATTGACTTCCCTTATGATTCCCATTTCTAGCCAAAAGTTCCACAAAAGTATTTTTATTTTATTTTATTTTTTTACATGTTATAGCTGAACAGAAGTCCATATTTGACCTACTGAACATATTTTTGAACCAAGAGTCCTTAAACACTAACTTACTATACATACTTATTGACTTCCCTTATGATTCCCTTTACTATCCAAAAGTTCCACAAAAGTTTTTTTAAAAGTTTTTTTTAAAGTTTTTTTTAATTTTTATTTTATTTTAAATTTTTTATATGTTATGGCTGTACAGAAGTCCATATTTGATCTACTGAACATATTTTTGGTCCAAGAGTCCTTAAACACTAACTTACTCTACATACTCATTGACTACCCTTTTGATTCCCTTTACTAGCCAGAAAATATTTTTGGTCCAAGAGTTTTAGCCAAAAGTTCCACAAAAGGGTTTCTTTTAAGTTTTTTAAAGTTTTTTTATTTTATTTTTATTTTGTACATGTTAGGGCTGTACAGAAGTCCATATTTGACCTACTGAACATATTTTTGGCCCAAGACACCTTAAACACTAACTTACTATACATACTCATTAACTTCTGTTCTGATTCCCATTTCTAGCCAAAAGTTCCACGAAAGGTTTTTTAAAGGTTTTTTAAAGTTTTTTTTATTCATTTTTTTACATGTTAGGGCTGTACAGAAGTCCATATTTGACCTACTGAACATATTTTTGACCCAAGAGTCCTTAAACACTAACTTACTATACATACTTATTGACTTCCCTTATGATTCCCTTTACTATCCAAAAGTTCCACAAAAGTTTTTTTGAAAGTTTTTTTTAAAAGTTTTTTTTTATTTTTATCTTATTTTTTATTTTTTATATGTTATGGCTGTACAGAAGTCCATATTTGACCTATTGAAAATATTTTTGGTCCAAGAGACCTTAAACACTAGCTTACTATACATACTCATTGACTTCTGTTCTGATTCCCTTTACTAGCCAGAAAATATTTTTGGTCCAAGAGTTTTAGCCAAACGTTCCACGAAAGGTTTTTTAAAGTTTTTTACATGCTATGGCTGTACAGAAGTCCATATTTGACCTACTGAACATATTTTTGGCCCAAGAGACCTTAAACACTAACTTACTATACATACTCATTAACTTCCCTTCTGATTCCCTTTACTAACCAAAAGTTCCACAAAAGGTTTTTAAAGGTTATTTTAAAGTTTTTTTTATTTTATTTTATTTTATTTTTTTACATGTTATAGCTGAACAGAAGTCCATATTTGACCTACTGAACATATTTTTGAACCAAGAGTCCTTAAACACTAACTTACTATACATACTTATTGACTTCCCTTATGATTCCCTTTACTATCCAAAAGTTCCACAAAAGTTTTTTTGAAAGTTTTTTTTAAAAGTTTTTTTTATTTTTATTTTATTTTTTATTTTTTATATGTTATGGCTGTACAGAAGTCCATATTTGACCTATTGAAAATATTTTTGGTCCAAGAGACCTTAAACACTAGCTTACTATACATACTCATTGACTTCTGTTCTCATTGAATTCCCTTTTGATTCCCTTTAATCGCCAAAAGTTCCACAAAAGGTTTTTTTTTTAATGTTTTTTTAAAGTTTTTTTCTTGTAAGGTTTTTGAAAAAAAATTTTTTTTAATGTTATTTTTTTCACATGTTAAGGCTATACAGAAGTCCCTTCTGACCCTTCTGGACATATTTTTGGTTCAAGAGTCCTTAAACTCTAACTTACTTTACTATACATATCCATTGACTTTCCTTATGATACCCATTACTAGCCAAAATTTCCATGAAAGTTTTGTTTAAAAAAAAAGTTTTAAGTATTTTTTTTTTCTATTTAAAAAAAAAAAAATTCATGTTATGGCTGTACAGAAGTCTATATTTGACCTACTGAACATATTTTTGGTCCAAGAGACCTTAAACACTAACTTACTATACATACTCATTTGCTTCTGTTCTGATTCCCTTTACTAGCCAAAAGTTCCACGAAAGATTTTTTTGAAAGGTTTTTAAAAGTTTTTTTATTTTTTTTATTTTTTTTATTTTGTACATGTTAGGGCTGTACAGAAGTCCATATTTGACCTACTGAACATATTTTTGTTCCAAGAGACCTTAAACACTAACTTACTATACATACTCATTGACTTCCCTTCTGATTCCCTTTACTAGCCAAAAGTTCCACAAAAGGGTTTCTTTTAAGTTTTTTTAAAGTTTTTTTTCTTTAATTATTATTTTTTTTTAGTTTTTATATGTTATGGCTGTACAGAAGAGCATTTTTGACCTACTGAACATATTTTTGGCCCAAGAGTCCTTAAACACTAACTTACTATACATACTCATTGACTTCCCTTCTGATTCCCTTTACTAACCAAAAGTTCCACAAAAGGTTTTTTAAAGGTTATTTTAAAGTTTTTTTTATTTTATTTTTTTCATTTTTTACATGTTATGGTTGTACAGAAGTCCATATTTGACCTACTGAACATATTTTTGGTCCAAGAGACCTTAAACACTAACTTACTATACATGCTCATTGACTTCCCTTCTGATTCCCTTTACTAGCCAAAAGTTCCACAAATGTTTTTTTTTAAGGTTTTTGAAAAAAAAAAAAAAAATTTATGTTATTTTTTTCACATGTTATGGCTATACAGAAGTCCATATTTGACGTACTGGACATATTTTTGGTTCAAGAGTCCTTAAACACTAACTTACTATACATACTCATTGACTTCTGTTCTGATTCCCTTTACTAGCTAAAAGTTCCACAAAAGGTTTTCTTTAAGTTTTTTAAAGTTTTTTTTATTTTATTTTTTTCATTTTTTACATGTTATGGTTGTACAGAAGTCCATATTTGACCTACTGAACATATTTTTGGTCCAAGAGACCTTAAACACTAACTTACTATACATGCTCATTGACTTCCCTTCTGATTCCCTTTACTAGCCAAAAGTTCCACAAATGTTTTTTTTTAAGGTTTTTGAAAAAAAAAAAAAAAATTTATGTTATTTTTTTCACATGTTATGGCTATACAGAAGTCCATATTTGACGTACTGGACATATTTTTGGTTCAAGAGTCCTTAAACACTAACTTACTATACATACTCATTGACTTCTGTTCTGATTCCCTTTACTAGCTAAAAGTTCCACAAAAGGTTTTCTTTTAAGTTTTTTTAAAGTTTTTTTTTTTTTTATTATTATTATTTTTTAGTTTTTATATGTTATGGCTGTACAGAAGTCCATATTTGACCTACTGAACATATTTTTGGCCCAAGAGACCTTAAACACTAACTTACTATACATACTCATTGACTTCCCTTCTGATTCCCTTTACTAACCAAAAGTTCCACAAAAGGTTTTTTAAAGGTTATTTTAAAGTTTTTTTTATTTTATTTTTTTCATTTTTTACATGTTATGGTTGTACAGAAGTCCATATTTGACCTACTGAACATATTTTTGGTCCAAGAGACCTTAAACACTAACTTACTATACATGCTCATTGACTTCCCTTCTGATTCCCTTTACTAGCCAAAAGTTCCACAAATGTTTTTTTTTAAGGTTTTTGAAAAAAAAAAAAAAAATTTATGTTATTTTTTTCACATGTTATGGCTATACAGAAGTCCATATTTGACGTACTGGACATATTTTTGGTTCAAGAGTCCTTAAACACTAACTTACTATACATACTCATTGACTTCTGTTCTGATTCCCTTTACTAGCTAAAAGTTCCACAAAAGGTTTTCTTTTAAGTTTTTTTAAAGTTTTTTTTTTTTTATTATTATTATTTTTTAGTTTTTATATGTTATGGCTGTACAGAAGTCCATATTTGACCTACTGAACATATTTTTGGCCAAGAGACCTTAAACACTAACTTACTATACATACTCATTTGCTTCTGTTCTGATTCCCTTTACTAGCCAAAAGTTCCACGAAAGGTGTTTTTAAAGGTTTTTTAAAGTTTTTTTTTAAATTTTTTAATTTTTTTCTTTTTTACATGTTATGGCTGTACAGAAGTCCATATTTGACCTACTGAACATATTTTTGGTCCAAAGGACCTTAAACACTAACTTACTCTACACACTCATTGACTTCCCTTATGATTCCGATTTCTAGCCAAAAGTTCCACAAAAGTATTTTTATTTTATTTTATTTTTTTACATGTTATAGCTGAACAGAAGTCCATATTTGACCTACTGAACATATTTTTGAACCAAGAGTCCTTAAACACTAACTTACTATACATACTTATTGACTTCCCTTATGATTCCCTTTACTATCCAAAAGTTCCACAAAAGTTTTTTTTATTTTTATTTTTATTTTTTATTTTTTATATGTTATGGCTGTACAGAAGTCCATATTTGACCTATTGAAAATATTTTTGGTCCAAGAGACCTTAAACACTAGCTTACTATACATACTCATTAACTTCTGTTCTGATTCCCTTTACTAGCCAGAAAATATTTTTGGTCCAAGAGTTTTAGCCAAACGTTCCACGAAAGGTTTTTTAAAGTTTTTTACATGCTATGGCTGTACAGAAGTCCATATTTGACCTACTGAACATATTTTTGGCCCAGAGACCTTATACACTAACTTACTATACATACTCATTAACTTCAATTCTGATTCCCTTTACTAACCAAAAGTTCCACAAAAGGTTTTTAAAGGTTATTTTAAAGTTTTTTTTATTTTATTTTTTTCATTTTTTACATGTTATGGTTGTACAGAAGTCCATATTTGACCTACTGAAAATATTTTTGGTCCAAGAGACCTTAAACACTAACTTACTATACATACTCATTGACTTCCCTTCTGATTCCATTTACTAGCCAAAAGTTCCACAAAAGGTTTTCTTTTAAGTTTTTTAAAGTTTTATTTTTTAAATTTTTTTTTTATTTTAGTTTTTATATGTTATGGCTGTACAGAAGTCCATATTTGACCTACTGAACATATTTTTGGTCCAAGAGACCTTAAACACTAACTTACTATACATACTTATTTGCGTCTGTTCTGATTCCCTTTACTAGCCACAAGTTCCATGAAAGGTGTTTTTAAAGTTTTTTAAAGTTTTTTTTTTATATTTTTTTATTTTTTATTTTTTACATGTTATGGCTGTACAGAAGTCCATATTTGACCTACTGAACACATTTTTGGTCCAAAGGACCTTAAACACTAACTTACTATACACACTCATTGACTTCCCTTATGATTCCCATTTCTAGCAAAAGTTCCACAAAAGTATTTTTATTTTATTTTATTTTTTTACATGTTATAGCTGAACAGAAGTCCATATTTGACCTACTGAACATATTTTTGAACCAAGAGTCCTTAAACACTAACTTACTTATACATA